>CM021719.1:655357-733115 GCA_011074415.1 Stictonetta naevosa
GCCTCCCCCCGTGTCCCTGGCCCGCTGCACGCAGGTGGCGCCCGGGCCCGGGGCCTGACCCCCGGCTCTGCCCCCGGCGGTCACCCGCGGGTCGCTCCGCGGACCCGCCGCGTGTGTGCGGGGTCCCCACGGGGACCTCGTGTCCTAACCCAGCCGTGGGACGAGCGGGAGAGGTGACCCCGGGGACACGGCGCTCTCCTTTGCCAGCTGCAGCCATGCTGTCGTCCAGCCTGCAGCTGCTTTGTGGCAGCGCTTGAGAGAGGTGTCCCACACATACCTCACCCTGGGCCAGTGGTGCCCCTGGATAAGGCACATCTTAATTCCCTCTGACACCCCCAAACTTCCTCCCTGGGCCCCCAGATGCCCCCCGGCCCCCCGCCCCAACCAGGCCGTTGCCCTGCATGCAGCCCTGCAGCCACCTTCCAGGTGGGGACACAACAGAGGGGTCCCAGCGCCCCAAACCTCCCCGATGTGGCCCCCAGCCAGAGGGTCACCTCATGCCCCCACTGTACTCAGTACAGAGAGCACAGCATACGGTACGGAACACACTCAGTACCTTCATGGCACCCTTCATGGCTTGGAGACAGGCCCTTGTGCAAGCCAACCCCAAACAGAGGTGGACCTGCCCTGTCCTGCAGTGCAACCAGAGCCTACACACAGGACCCCGAAACATCTCCTAGCATCCCTTAGCTAGAGAACACCCAGTCTGACACATGGCTACTCTACGGGCCACCTTTGTCCCCCTTCCCCCTGTGCACCAACACAGCCACAGCCACCCCTACCCACAGCAGAGCCCCCCATCCGCTCACCCCTGCCTCTGCCCTGTCCCCGGGTCTCCATGCCCCACAGGGTGGGCAGGCAGCACAAGCCCCGGTGCAGCCAGAAGGCAGCAGCACACGGTGGTCCCGGAGCCAGGTTCCCAGCTGAGGGTGCCATTTCCCCCTTGTTCTGCACAAATATTCTGGCTGCCGGATTGGCCCTGCTGAGGACCCTGCTTCCACTGCAAGATATTGCAGCTGAACACAGCCATTCATCTTAATTATCAACTAGATCACGCTGCAGCGAGTTACAGAGCATGACCTCCACCCTGCTCCAGTGCAGTGTCAGCAACCTGCTCCTCACCCGTGCACTACTCCTGGCAGCACCAAAGGCTTCCTGCTAGTAGCTTTGTCACATGCAGTGGAGGGAAGATGAAGCCATTTACTGCTTGCTGTCAAATCTGCGATGCTCTTTGTCCTGGAAGTCATGCTGATGCTGAGCAGAGAGGAACCCAGTAAAAAGCCAGGGGCTCTTCACACCGCTGCCCCCGGGGACACCCTTGCAGGAAGGTGTGAACCGTCTTGGCCCACTCGTGCTCTTCTCTTTTCCTTTGGGACAGCTAATGCCACTCCCTGCATTGTGGTGAAGGCTGCAGGCAGAACTGGGTGGCTGACCTCCATCTACTGGAGGCAAGAGACAACACAGCGAAGGTGCTAATGCTGTCCTGCCTCAAATGCTGGCCTCTGCAAGGTTTAGGATCCTGCCCAAGGCCAAAAGAGCTTCTGGCTGGCCAGTAGCTATCTCTTGGGGTCCAGCAACTAGTCCACAGCTCTTCTATCCCCTTCTCAGAGGAAAAAAAAAAAAAAAATACACTTCTCCAAACAGGGCAGGATTTCTAAGGTCGGGGGAGAAAACTCTTCTCTAGGGAGTTGTTCCAGAACTGCTGCTGGGAAGTTTCTCATGCTCTTTTCTGAAGTGTGGCACCCACCGCTGCTGAAGATGAGCAGTGGACTGAAAAGCCTGTTCCTAAAATTTTCCCACCGAGGGAATGAGCACTTGGAAATGCTGGGGAGTGTTTTTGTTTTAACCAATACACAGAGTACTGAGTTATGGCAGTACAGCACAGAGAGATGCTCCCTTCCACATCAGGCTTCATGGTGCTCCCTGTCAACATGGCATCTGAGCACCTTCCGTATAACATCAGAAGTATCAGTGCTCCTCATGGGTTTCATCAGCTCTGGTATTTCCTCATTTCCACAATAATCAGGATTTCATGAATGGAATAAATGCTCAAGAGCTAAGGGCTGCAAGATGGAGACAGGAGAGAAATTTCCCCATTGACTTTAATTTGGAGTTAGCAGCAGCAGAGTTCTGAAGGATTTACATATGACATCCATATGAGCACCACAGGAATTCAGTTTGATTAATATTACAATGGAAATGAGCTGCAGAAACGGTTTGCCATTTATTATGAAGTGTTGCCAAAAAAGCTCCAGCACATTTGCAGTCTGCTTTGGGCCAGCTCCTGGAGGCTGCCAGCACCACCAGCGACTGCAGATGGGCACTGGTGTCCTGGTGCCTGTGGTGCTGGACTCGCTGGTGGCAGCAGCTTCTGAAAGAGAGGATGTATGTTAATATAGCGCAATAAAGAAGAAGAAATACATCGTCTGTCTGCGCTTCTCCCCTCTCTTCCTCCCTCGTTAGTGCCGCTCAGCTCTCTGGGACCAACTTTCCTACCAGGCTGATTCCACTCTGCTGGCCTTGAGTCTGGCATGGATGATAAAAATATAGACCATATTCTGCTAGAAAAAAAAAAAAAAAAAAAAAAAAAAGCTTTGTGTCACGTGGTTCATGACCTTATTTTCCGGAATCTGATATTTAATAAAAAGAATACGGGGCACAGGGGAGGAAATCTAAGGAAACATGTGCAGCGCCATCCTGGCTCTCCCGATTCATTGCTCGACCTGACAGCTCCCTCCGGGAGGGGAGGAGATCCCCCAGGCCTCGGATGGGCAGGAGGAGAGCTTATTTACAGAGCTGCAGGCAGCAGCAGGTCACCCTGCAGCACCTCCTGTGCGTCCTCCTTCCCAAGGCGGGCTCATACTGAGAGCAGCCATTGAATTTCACTAGGTTTATGTTTTCCCAAAAGGGTCCGGGTTTGCTCTGAAGGCATCACGGGACAAAGAATCATCTTTGCAATCACAAGGAAACTCTTCTGGTGGTGTGTAATTGCCCGGCGTCCTGTCCAGGCATCTGCGGACAGCTCTGCCTCTCCCTGCCAGATTACAGACTGGCCTTTACAAGAAGGCTGCACGCTGCAAACCCGCCCCTTTTGATCTCCTGAGGCAAAACAGTGAATTTCCTCATTATGGCACATTTCTCTTTCTCCCATTTCTGATGGCTCCTTTCCTTCCTTGCCCACAGCCTTTAAAAAAGGTGGACACCAAGCCTGGGTGCCCAGGTCGGTGTCACCGCGCCATGCTCGGGGCTCACACCTCCTCTTCTCACCCGCTCCTCATGGGTGCAGTGCCCACACCTTGCACCCCGTGCTTGGGGCTTGCCTGCCTTGTACCTGTCGTTACTGTGACATCCAACTAGCCAGCCCATAATTATTTGATTTCCTGCTTTTGCAGTGGCTCCGCACCTGCACCTTCCTGATCCCAGCAGTAGTTCAAAAGCCCTCTGTGTACCTCCCTCACCTCGTTGGGGGTTATTCTCTTTGGGCTCTCCAGGACTAAGAGTAAAAATAAGTCTGTTTTGAGTGGATGTTGTTTAAACCTCTCGGCTAATAGCAGGCTTGGAAGTACCTCACCAGCCTTACATATTACAAGACAAAAAAGATCCAGTTTATGCATAAGCAGAACTTTGAAAGTTATTGAACACCTGGTTTATTACCTCTGTTAATAAATCTTGCATCTATTAAGAGACTCACATGGGTTTGAATTCCCTTGTTCCAGCCTTATTTCAAACACATCCTACTGTTGCTCTTTAATCCCACCAGCCACAGACACTCCACTTAATACCCTGTTTGCACCCTTCACAAATTACTGCAGGCTTAACCCGAGCCAACCCCTCCCCCTCCCACCGGGACTCGAGCATCGTCTTTGTCCCCCCCGCAGGACACCAATGCTGTGCCGGGACGCACCCAGCTGCGGGGCCGTGCTTAGCGGGGCAGCGGCCGGCTTGCAGCGGGGCAGAGCCGGGAGGAAGGCAGGGCAGTGCCCCGCACCGCCTGGTGCTCGGCCGCTCGCTGCGGGGTGGCCTCGCGCACTGAAAGAATAATTAAGCTCCCCCCACCCAGTTCTGAAAACCATTGTTTGAGGTATCGAATTACTAGGGAAACTTTTAATTTTTAATCCTCATGTCGCATTTTCTCCCATTTTTTCCTCGCTGTCATTTTCCCCCAAACAATGCTTGCTTTGCTCTTCAAGTTGTCGTGGAAAATTTCAAGCAAAAGATTTTTCTTTTCAGAATCGTAACTATCTATGGGAATGAGGAAACAGTTCGGGTTGTTGATTCAATTTAATTCATATTTTCTTTAGCTGCTCTTCATATTTATGGTATGTGTTAGATTTAGGGCCATCTTGCACTCATTTAACCTGGAGAGGATGTTTAGATTACATGTCGGGAAGAATTTCTTCATGGAAAGGGTGGGTAGGCATTGGAACAGGTTGCTCAGGGCAGTGGCAGTTGCCATCCCTGGAGGTATTTAAGAGAAGCGTGGACATGGTGCTTGGGGACGTGGCTTCGTGCTGGTCTCAGTAGTCTTAGGTGACGGTTGGACTCGATGATATTATTTGCCTTTTCCAAGTGAAATGGTTCTATGATGCCATGACTTCATATTTTTTTGTGTTTGTTTGCCATTACTGCTATTTGACACATACCTATTGATTTGAGATCATCCATTTGCTGTTATTTATTTATTTATTATTTATTTCCCCCACTTTTCCCACGGGACAGGACAGGATTCCTGCTGTTGCTCTGCTCCCAGGGTTGTGATCACTCTGAGTATCTCAGGAAAGTCCCTCCAAGAAGCCCCCATCTCTGTTCAGTTTTTCTGACCTGGTTTTTCCTCCCCCGGCACTCAGCCAGTAGCTTGCTACTCCTCCAAAGCCGCGAGCCCCAGCAGCGCTGGCTGGGGTCACCCCCCCGTGCCTTTAGCTCCAGCCAGGGACTGGCGACAGCCGACAGCCGATAACCAGCAGCCCCGTCCTGTTCCAAGCACGGCATTTGTGTCGGTGCCTTCCTGCTCCCCACACAATAGAGTGTTCCCGTCAGAATACAGGAGTTTGTTCATTATTTTACATTAAGTTGAAGAATACAGGACCAGCAAACCAGAACGTAGGCTCCGCAGTGGCTGAAGGCTTTGTGCGCCTTTTTGGGAAGCTTTTCTTTGCAAATCTGGCAGCGTTCATCCTCGCCCTGCCCCAGCCCCGCTGGGTGTCCTTGGAGACGCCGCCACTTTGCACTGAGCGGGGCGCAGGCGCGGTGTCTGATAACGCTGAATATTTTCGAATCGACATGCTGGAAAGCCTCAGCCCGGGGCTCTCAGGGGAATTAGCTGGGAAGCTGGCTGAGTCACGAATGGTGAGATTTAGCAAGTCTCGAAAACTTGGAGATTCCCAAGGGACTGGGGGATTACAAAATCATCGTGATGGTTTGAGAAAGGAAAGCCACGAACCCAGATCAAACAGTGGGAAGAATAATTTGAGTTTCTACGGCTGAGTGTTGGCTAAACACTGTAATTAATGGCTTTCGGCATGGAAAGTCAGCCTTGCTAGACAAACTCCTGGTCTTTGCTGTGAGAGACCGGGGCTGGTCAAAGCATCCGTGCTGGTCCAGGCCAGGCCCATGCAGTTTTCAGCAGGAGCCTTGGCAGCACCGTGCAGATTGGCAGAGTACAGGTCAATGTGAAACAGTCCCACCAAGAAAATCAGTAAATGTTTCGAACTGGCAATGTAAGTGAGGGATAACAGGCTATGTTAGCTGTCTCTGGCTTCGTGACAGGTCTCCTCACCATCACCAGCTCCTTGAGATGAAGGGCGATGCTGCTCCTGCTGGACTGGAAACTGTAAGCAAAGAGCAATGCAGTCATTTTGTTAAAGACATAGACGTCAACCACAAAATCTACAGTAATGTCTGCAGATGACACTAGGACCAAGCAGGACAGGTCACTGCTACCAAACGATCAGGTTTGTTGGTTTAACCAGTCACAGCCCAGCCGCTGTGTTTGGAGAGGCATCAGCAGGACCACACCTGGGAGCCAGGAGCACGTGCTCCTCAGAGCAGGAGATCCTGTCTCACAAAGCATCATTCAGAGCGGCTTGAGAGTCATTGTGTGCATCCACGTGACGTTGGATGTATGAAAGGGGAGTAGCAAGAAGTCAGGAGTGACCTAGATCCTTCACACCGCATCGGAAAAGCTATTACAGGAACACCGCAGCAGCTCTGCTGTCAGCCTCTGACGAAGCCTGCAGGAGCACAAAAAAGGGTTGGAAGAAATCTACAAAAGTCTTCCAGGGGCTGAAAAGCATCCTTCTGACTCAAGGTCAAGCAGCTCTTCACACAACACAGCAAGCTGAAGGATCTTCACCGCGAGGTGCCCCTCTCGCTGGCGAGCAGCTGGCTGGTGCGGGGCGCTGCGGGGGCTGCAATAGGAGCAGGGCGATGCAGAGCAGAAAGAGCCACCAGTGCCCAGGGCAGCCTGGCGAGGGCCAGGAGCCAGGCATCTCCCTATGGCAATGGTCCGAGTGACGTCTGGGGGCCTACCGCTTCATTGCTGACCCTGGTGGAACGGGGGAATTCTTGCGCTATAGCAGCAATTGTATTTAAGCACCTGCTCTGAGCTTCTGCTTTTATCTGCAGGAAGACCTCTCATGCCAGGGGGCCGCTGGTTCGGCGCTGCCCAGCGAGAGCCCTGGTGCTGGCCCACATCAGCCCAGCGGGAGCAGGAGGCTGCGCTCTGCCCCGGGGCCCTGGGTGCCTTTTAAGACCAGCTCCCTCGTTAGGCTGTGTGATTACAGCATCCTACTGCTTCTGTGAGCGTGCGACCCACAGGCCATGCGTACAGCTGCGTAATGTCATCTGATCTAATTCACAGAGCCCGGGCACGATGCCTTTGGGTTTGGGGAGGGAGTGCCAGGCTGCACCCCGTGTCCCGGGGCAGCCGAGGGCTGCGTGATGCGAGGGGCGCTTCGAGGCATCCGAGGTCCTCCCCCAGCTCTGTGATTATCCAGAGCTCCTCTGAGCCTTTGAGAAATGCAGCCAAAGACCTTCCCCCTCAGCAGGAACTGGCTTTCCTGAGCTCACGGGGAGCTGGGCATGCTAATTTACCTCTCCCAGAAAGTTAATTGAATTGCAGATATGCACTGATGTTAGAGGATTCCGGAAATAAGATAGAAAAGGGTTTCCTGGCACTGTGCTACAGGATTTTCTTTGTTAACATTTCGCAGGGAACCAGCTATAGCTCAGACATACCTGCCATCGGCTTCACTGCTTATTGCTGTGTCACCAACCGTGCAGCAGGCGCGGGAGCTGCGGGGTGCAAGCACGAAGCCTCGCAGCCCGTGCTGGCCTGCAGGAGGAAGGAGGGCAGTGCCTGCACCTTGAGCTCCTGCTCTTGCTCTCCGACTATTTGGTAAAATAAGCCAAATGGAGAGGACGTGAGGGTGCCCTGGTGTGAAGGAAGCACAACCCCACCAGTGTGTGGCAGCTCAGGGCAGGGACGGTCCCCTGCTGGCGGGTGCAGAGCTGGGGATTTGGGCAGATCCCTGCTGCCCTTCCCATCAGTCCCACCAGGTGCCAAGGCTCTCCGGATCCACTCCAGGCTCTGAGCAGTGCTGTTGCTTCTTGATTTACTTGTTTTATGGCAGAAAGGCTGGTTGGGACATCCAGAACGGATACCTGTGTGTAAACGCCCCTGCTTCTGCAGCCCATGCTAACAGCAACATCCACGCACTGCCTCTCGAGGGCAGGCTGTCCTTTGGGGCACCTGCCCGAGGGCTTTTGGGGCTGCCAGAGCCTGCTTTGCACCACAGGCCTGCCCTCGAGAGCTCCTGCTGCTCCTGCGTGGGACTGGGTGAGGGGCCTGATCCTTCCTCCGGCCAGCCTTGGTGGCCTCGTCCCCTGCGGTGCTCACCGTCACGGTGAGAGATCTCCAAGTTGCACGCGCTTGATCATGGCACAAATTATTTGTGACCATTGTTGGAAAGTGTGGTTCATGGGAGAAGAGTGAACGGCTTCTCCTCCCCAGTGCAGGCATTTTTACAGCCAGCTGAAACCACAAGAAACATGGACAGGAATTCAGGCTGTTGGAGGTGGAAAGAGAAACAGCTTCCAAGAGCTGATACAAAAAAAAAAGAAAAAGAAAAAGAAAAAGAAAAGCTCGCAATGTCTGTTCTTTCAAAACCAAAAGAAGGACTAACTGCCATGCCAGCTTTGTCTTTCATTACTCGCCGCAGGGCAGAGGGGACAGGGCAGGAGGAAGACGGACAGACAGACAGACTGACCCCTGCCACGTGCGGCAAGGACCCGGGGTGAGCGCCCACAGCGCGCCTTGGCTGCCCAGGAGGGGAGGGCTGCAGCCAGCCCCAGCTCTGCAAACCTCGTTGGAGATCATGGAAAGCTTTCTCTGAACTGGAGCAGAGAACCTGAGCTGGCTCAGGCTCCATCCTCACCTTCAAGCACCTCTGGGGGGTCAATCTGCACCCTGCTGGCCCCGAGCTGGAGGGCACCTCTGTGCCCAGAGGAGTGCCCCCCACATTCAGGTTAATTGGGTGTAGGAGATTTGTAGGATCTGCTTTATAGCTGCTACCATCCTGATGCATATTAGTAAACCATCAGCAGTTTAAGAAACTGCTGCAGCAGTTGCCAGAGACCACTGACATCCATTTTTTCGGATGTTCGTAACTGCCTGAAACATCCAGCTGAGATTCCCGTGTGCTGCCTGTGCCAGAGGATGAGCTGGTTTGGAAAAACCAAAGGAAAACTACTATAATACTTCTGAGGCTACGAGGAGGGAGATATTATTTCCCCACTGTTTATAAGCAACCCTTTGTGCTTTAAACGAAATAAAACAAAAAAAAATAATTCATCTCCACAGCTGGAAAAGCCCACGGGGAGATGCTGGAGGTCAGCAGTGATGCCATCCCCTCTCCAGGGCCATGGCTTGGCACCAGGGCGCTTCGTGGGCTGTGCTCGATGGGCTCAGCATGGGCAGGGGCTTGGTGCTCCCAGCAGCTCTGCTCTGACACCTGGAGCTCACCCTTTGGGTGGGTGACAGCTGTGAAATCAGAAGGCCCTGTGAAACCAGGGCCATGGAGGTGGCACGGGGACCTGTGCCTGGGGAAGGTGAGCGCAGTGCCACTGGTGCAGCCAGGACACTGATGGAAAGCTGGGACCTTGCGGAGATGGTCCCTGAGAGGGTGCACGGCCACGGGGCTGCAAGCCCAGAACGGCGCAGAGCTGCACCGGCCGTGCCGGAGATGTGCTTTGAAGATGTGCTGCAATTACAGCCTGGAGAACTGTGATTTCCTGATGGGCAAAAAAGGTTCCTCTCTCGATTGGTTTCCTGAAATACGAGAGCAGCTCAGGCAGCGTTTGGGGCTCTCCGGCTCCTGCCAAGCTGCTGAAACTCCTGGCAGCGACCTGCGGGATGCTCTGCCTGCCTCCAGCTCCACTGCGCTTGTGCTGGGAGCCTGGGCTCCTCCGCTGCCCAGAGCTTGCCAGGCCGGCAGATGGGCACCCGCGGCTTCCAGGCTCGCTGTGTCCTCAGCAGCTTGCCACGCGGGCTGCTGCGGAGCGGGGATTGCCAAGCTGCTCTGCAGCTCGCCAGCCACACGGCCGGGCTGGCAGGAACCGCCTGCCCCTCGCCGCCCACCTGCCGGGCTGTCGCGCCCACTCCCTGGGGCGCCCTGACCCAAGACTGCGGTGCCCTGGAGGGGCGCTCAGCAGCTGGGACCACCAGGACCCCCACACCTGCCTGGCGGGTGGCTTCATAGCAGGAGGGCAGCGAGTGCTGGGAGCCCCATCAGGGAAATCCCACCTCTGGCACCCAGTGCTTAGCGGCTCCCGGCTCTGCCCCTGTGGCTCCCTGTGCCAATGAGGCAGGGACGCTGCTGTCCTCTTCCAGTGCTGGAGCCCCCCGGGGAGGGAGCACAGGGAGGGGGCTCGGGAGGCTCTGGGGCTCCGCACCAAGCTCCTGACGGATGTCCTGGCTCCTCCAGAGCTCGCCCATCACCGTGGTGCCAGGCCAGGAGCACGGCCCCTGTGCTCATCCTCTGGTTGTATGAGGGTGCTCCACGCTCCCCTGCCCGCCGCTCTTCTGGGCTCCAGCAGCAGGGACAGGCCTGGTCTGGGGCTGCTTGGGGAGATTAATGGGTCTCTTTCCATGCACACCCTCGGCCCCGAAAGCACAGGGGCCAAAAGTCTGCCAGGCAATTACATCCAGGAACATAAGCAAGTTATTGAAAAGCCTTGCTGGCAGAAACATCAGGATCTAATTTCAGCGTGAGTGAAAATATTATTCTCCAGTGTGAGGGGAGAAGTGATGAAAGAACAAGAGGCTTTTTGAGATGAGCCGGGAACACCAAGTTACACCAGGACAAAGGTTGAGCAGCAATTTCCCAAAGCCCAAACTTCCTGCAAAAAAAGTTTCAGTTGTGATTAAACCATTTCCAGGAGCTTCCCTCTGGTCCAGGGTATGATTTGTGGTCCCAAGGAACTGCAGAGGGCCTTAGCCAAGGTTGGAGCAGGCGCTGGTTGTGTCTGGTAGCTTGCAGGGGCTGAGGGGCTGGGGCCGTGGCTTTGGGTAGGCGCTGTGGCATCTGCTGGAGGTTCAGGAGGGAGAGCGGTGTGTGCGTCCTGCCCTGGGGAGGGCACGGCCCTGCCTTCATCCACTGCAGGGGACCGGGGGCTTCTCGTCCCCCCCGTGCCCGCACATCAGCCCCTGCAGGCGCGTGGCTGCCGTCCCTGACCGGGCTGCGCGGCACGCGTCGCGTCCTGGCACACGGCGGGCCCCTTCCCGCTGATCCTCTCCGGCAGCCGCCGGTACAATGCCGCCTTTCAAAGCCCCGTGCCCAGGAGAGCGGGGAAGATCACACGCGTCGCGGGGAAAGGCTGGGGGTGCGCAGAAGGACGTTTGTCTCCCTGAGCTAGGCTTTGGTTGCTCATGAGCTGCCTGCCTTTCATGTGCTTTCAAAGGCAGCACTGATGTCTGGAGACGCAGCTCTTTCAAATTACAGAACTTCTCTGGCTGCCTGCACTGTGCCGAGAGCTGCAACGCCGGGCAGAGCTGCAGGGGGAGAGGCGCTCACACGGACGCACACGCCACGGCCAGCCACGCACGCACAGGCGGGCGCTCGGCGACACAAGCACACACACCCCGCGGCTCTGAGCAGGGGCTGGAGCCGGAGGACTGCAGAGGTTGCTTCCAGCATCAGCCTTTCTGTGGTTCTGCCAATGGTTTGTGATTTGTAAGAAATGTATGGAGAGGGAGCTAAACTGGCAATGCACAGAGCTCAGCTCGGGCTCTTGTTGCGGTGTCAGCCTGCGTGGGGACGCGGTGTGATGGGCTGAGCCTTCCCTGAGGCTGCCCTGGGCAGGACCCATGGTGCTGGTGTGGGGCTGTGCGGGCAGTGCCAGCCCAGCTGTCCTACAGGGTACAAGTGTGGGGAAAGAGGGGAGCGAGTGTGGCTCACAACACTTCTCCATGCCCAGCACGTGGGACATCTACACCAAGATCTCCCTGGCACCTTGCATACGGTGTGCATGGTGCTGCTGGTGTGCAGAGCTGCAGTTCCTGCTCCTGAGCCAAAAGCAGAGGAGGTGAATATCCCAGGGATGTCCTGGGGATGATCCAAGCCTTTGCAGCCATCCTATTCTCCAGCCCCCCAGCTGCTGCCCACCAGCCCCCCCCACCCCCCGTGCCATGAGTGAGACCCAGAGGGAGCTGGGGGCTGAGCTTGGCTCTCACGGAGCAGCCCCCAGAGGCAGCCGGGCTCTCCCTGCCTGGACCCGGTGCCTGTGCCACGGAGGATGCACGTGCAGGATGCAGCCGGTGCCAGCCCGGAATGGCCGAGGCCGGCAGGGCTGCTCTCCCCACCCCACTGCTCTGGGTCCGTGGGGCAGCAGCTGGGGGAGGCCAGGTGTGGGCATAGGATCCCTCCTCCCTCTCCCCCCTTCCCAGCAGGTCACACATCACAGGAGACAGCGCAGGGTAAAAGAAGCACCTAGTGGGAGGATCGTCCTTGGGCTGGGGTGCAGGGAAGAGACAGGCAAGTGCCCAAGCACGCTTGTACCAGGAGCCAGCAGCCCCTTCCCCTGGGTGACATTTGGCAAAAAACAGGGAGCCCAGTTCTGCACTTTGGGTACCTTCACCCAGGATTTCAAAGGAGAGAGGGCTGGAGCCAGCAGTGGACACAGCAGGATAGAACCGGGGCTGTCCCGGGCAGCAGGGTGCTGGGCCCCCATCGCGTGGCTGTCAGCACCCACGGGAGGTTTGGGGAGGGGAGGGCTCGGTGGCTCAGGTCACCTGCGCCTGCTGCCTCCTCCTGCCAGTCCAGCCCAGGCACCGGACTGGTGGGCACTGGGAGGGGAGGGTGGATGAGAAACACTCGGCAGGGGCAAGACATCTCCCCGTTCCCCCTCTCCGACTGCCCCCCTGCCCTCCCACCCCTCTCGTGGCTGTGCCCATCCCCTCCGTGTTTGCTCCTGAAGCCGGGGTCGTGGCAGAGGCGGGTGCTGGGCCATGCAGGAGGGCTGGCACCGACCCCCCCGTAGCTGCCGTCAGCACCCTCAGGCCCTCGGGCTGGGTCGGGGCAGTGAGAGCAGGGTGAAACCGGGGGGTGCCCAGGAGCTGCTGGCACCAGGGGATGGGGCCGGATCTGCGGGCATCCAGAGGGATCCGCAGCCCCGGGGGCCAACCCCCTCCCCAGGGCTCGTTCGTGCCCCAGGAACGTGGCTGGGGCCGGGGGGGGGCGGTCCCGCAGAGCACTGGGTGCTGGGGGTCCGCCTGCCCCACGGCCGCGGGGGGGGAACGGGAAGGCTGGGGGCTGCCGGGGGGGACAGGGCGGGACCGCGACCCGGCCCCGGCTCCCCCCGAGCCCCCCCCTCCCGCCCCCCAGCTCCGGAGGTGCGGAACGGCCCCGTTTCCGTGGCAACCGAGCGGCTCCGCCGGCGGCGGCGTCCCCAGCAGAGGGCAGTGGGCGCTCGTGGATGCGCGGCGGCCGGGGGGGCGGCGGGGATCGGCCGGGGGGGCTCGGCCGGGGGGGGCTCAGCTGGGGATGCTCAGCCGGGGCGGACAGCCCTCGCCCCCGGCCCTTTGCAGCCGTCGGTGGGAAGGGGCTCCGCGGTGGGCGCCCCCCCTCCTGCCGGTGGGCACGCACCCGGCTCGCCCGGGGCCGTTCTCCGCCGCCGGGGCCGGGAGCGTCCGGGGCTGAGCGGCCACCTCCCGCCCGGCCGGCTGGTTTGACCTTCCTTCCTTTCATCCCACCAGCAGTGAGACCCAGACCTGCGAACCTGCGACCCAGACCTGCCTTAAAGCCCCCTTTAGGGCGCTGAAGCAGTTATTTCAATTGAAACTGGAGCCTGGATGGCCCCTCTGCTCGGGATGCTCGTTCCTGCTGGCTGTGCTCCCAAGGGTGCTGCTCGGGCCGTTGGAGCAGGGCCAGTTCCTCCCGTGGTGGGGCAGATCCCCCCCTCGTCTCCCCTAATGCCTCTCCAGCCCTGTCCGCCTTGGCACTGAAGCCATCTGAGCTGGTGCCAAATGCACATCACCACCATCAGTCACATCGCTAAGACAAGCCCTCTATTTACATATTTTATAGCATTAAACATGCACCGCAGCCCACACACCGCACCGCAGGGGCTTTCTGTCCCCTCAGCAGCAACTCCTCAGCTTGGCAGGGGCCTCAGCTGGCTCTCCCCTGGGTGACCCATCCTCTCCAAAGGATCTCCAGAGGGATCCCCCACCCTGGGTGCTACAAGGCTGGCCAATGAGTGGTGAATCCCCCTGCTCCCAGGGAGGCCTGCTTTGCTCTAACAGCAGAATGGCCAGGAGCTTTTCCTGCTTTAGGTCCTGAGCCTTTACACAACGCTGTGCTCAAACTTTCTACCCCTGCCTGCTTTGTCAGGACTGGCTGCACCATCTCCAGTCCCATCGGCTCCCAGTGCCTATGTCCTGGGATGGTGACCTGTCTGGGGGCATGGGGGAAGCTGGGGCATCTCTGCAGCACCTTGTTGTCCATGGACATGGTCTACCTGAATGGGGAAATTTGGTGATGGGTGTTTTATCCAGATCCTGTGTGTATTTGCAAGAGTCAGAGGGAAAGTGTGTACAGATTTCAGTCCTCATTTGAATGCAGATCAGCGCCCCAGCATTCCCAGGCTGAGAAGGAGTTTTCCCCGGTCCCTTGCATGGCTCTGTAGCCTCAGGCACACAAGCACAACAAGAAACATCTGTCCTTCTTTCATGCAATCAGTTTCAATCACTAATAATTATCTCTCCTCTTCCTTTTTCCTCCTCTGCTGGCTGCTGTCCTAGCGCAGCGTGGCATTGCTGGAGACCAGGTATCCACCTGCTCTGTGCCAGGGCTCGCGCAGCGCGGGCAGACCGTGCCCTGCTCCTTCCTCTGGCCAGGCTTGGCCAGGGCTCTGCCTCGCTTGCCAGACTCTGCAGTCCTGGCGATTTTGCTGAAAACCCCAGCTCTTGGAAATGATGGGAGGATCTCAGCTTTCCTTGCTGGATGAAGGCAGTGTTCTGATTCTTTGATGGGGAAGAAAGCTGTGAATACACACAGGCAAAGCAAAGGCACCAACATCTTTCTTATCCTTTCAAAAGGCAATTTCCTGGCTTTGGGGGGCCTGGCCAGGGTAATGCATCCCTTAGAGCCATCATTCATCTTTTTCCCTGGAGCAGGCAGGGAAGTGAGGATGGTTTCTTAACATTGCAAGAAAACACAACCCTGAAACACTTCATCCTTGCTGCTGGAGGGTTTGGGGTGAACGCCCAGCTGGCAGCGTCCCCCTGTTGCTTAGGGACAAATTTGGGTGTCAGCAGACTGCGGGGAGCAAGCAGGGCTGGGGCTGGTGCCCGGGGAGCAGCGGGCTCCAGTCCTGCAGCCGGGCTCCAGCCACGCGGGGCTGTGCAAGCGGCGGTGCCGCAGGGTGCTGCTGGCGTGGCAGGCAAGGCAAGGCGGCGGGCTGGATCTGGGCTTGATTTAAACACTGGCAACTGGTGAGCTCCTGGCGCTGAATACCTGTGAAGATGAGACGTATATATATTTACACATCTGTCATTAACCTAAAAATAAAATCAAGTGACAGATTACCTGCTGTGGGTTTTCATGGAAATTCAGGGGTCTGAGTCCTTGCAGAGAATAGAAAAGGACTGATCAGCCCTGCAGGTCTCCAGGGAGCTGCTCCATGCCCAGCCAGCGCAGCACGGGGTGATGCTGTGAAATGGGCATGGTGGAAGAAGCCGTGAGGACGCCTAGTCCATCCTTGGGCACTCAGCACTGAGAGCAGGACAGGGGTAGCACGCAGGTCTCTCACAACAGCTTTTGGAGCAGTTTTCTTGCTGCTTACGGGAGGAGCCCTGGGGATCCCTGTCCTCAGCACCTCCTCTTCTCCTGCAGATGGCTTTATACCCCACAGGGCTTCCCACAAAAGAGGCAAGGGTCCCCCAGTTCATGGCTTCTGGGCCATGTAGGCTGACTTCCCACCACCTAAGTGGCCACAAGATGTCCTGGCAGCACAGCTCCCCAGGAGCTTCTCATGGTGGCAGGTGGTGAGATTTCAGCTTTTCTTTTCCATCCGCCGCCTCACTCCATTTGCAAGATGAGAACAGGCCCCGCCACCTCCCTCCTGCTGTGACCCTTCAGGGGCTGTCATCCTGCTCAGGAGGGAGGCTGCCAGGGAGGAGGGGGCTTACCCCCAGCCCCTTTTCAGAGCTGTTCTCTGCCAGAGTGCACAGCGGTGTGTGGTCTTCCTTGAGCAGGTGAATCAGTGGCCACCCCTGAAATCCTCACTTTTGGCATTAGATCGGAGCATCTTGTCCGCTGCAGGGAGGGGACGTGGCAGGGAGGTGCCCCCCGTGTGCTCTGAGCTCCTTGGGGGCAGTGTTTGCCCAAGCACTTCCAGCACCATGCTGTATGCACGACGTCTGTGCATCCCTCTGTGTCCATCGGCTGGAGATGACCACTGGCACTGCTGTGGACCTTGCTCCTGCCTAATCAGGGAGCTTCATCTCTCACTGGAAATTAGGAGATGAGCAGATCATGAGCTGCAGTGGTGGCTGAAGGTGAAAGCTGCACAGAGACGTGGGGATCTCTGCCTCGTTCACCTACTGCAGGCTTTTATATCTGCAATTTTGCACTGACATCCTGAGGGGAGGCCCCTGAGTCACACAGCATCCCTGCCCACCCCCCGAGATGACCCCCCACCCTACTGCTGCGGTGGTGGCCATGAGCCCTGCTGCAGTGGCTCTGGCTACATCCTTTGCCCAGGGATGCAGGAGACCAGGCAGGAGCCCACCAGAGCCAGACCTGCTCCCCAGCTCTTCCACCCGTGCTCCTGTCGAGGACCCTTGGGACACTCAGCCTCACCCCTGCGGCTTGTCCCCGCCACCCGCACCCCAAAGTGGAGCTGCACTGGGTAGCAGCAAAGGGCTGCCACAGTGCTGGTGACTTGTCCTGGTCCTCTGAGACAGCCTGCCTGTCCCTGGAGGTGGTGGGGCCCCTCTGCTGAGACGTCTGACTGCAGGCGTGACTTTAGGGGACGACGATAGGTGGGACGAATCCTGTCCCAACGTACACGCTGCGAGGGTCCAGATGGAGAGCTCGCGTAGAATATCAGATGCTCCTCACGTCTTTCCAAAGAAACCTTTGAGTCATTTGCTCCGAGGCTGTGTGGGTGTGCGGGTATTTGTGCTCATGCACGTGGGCTTGCACCTGGCTACTTGTGCAGACGGATTCATCCCGTGCCCATGCGCGCACCCCGTGGGCAGACTGGGGAGTGGAAGTGGGCCGGATCCTGCGCAGCCGCGGGGTCGGAGGTGAGGAGGCTCCCGGCGTGGCCACCACGGCTCCGCGCACCGATGCTCCTGGAACAGAGCAGGCTGGCAGAGACAAGATAACGTGCCACGGAGAGCAAAGCCGCTTGGATCACCTCTAAAATGCCTTATGCGATCAGACACTTATCACCTTAAATCCCCAGCTTGTCCTAGGTCACGTACCACAACCGCTCTATTACTAATATCATTAAGATCCCTTCGCTGGCTTCTAAATAATAAGCATAGGCGGGGACACTGTGATTAATGGAGGGCTGATGGATGAAACCCCCTGTCACCATTTAATACCTGTAACAATAGATTCATTAACTAGGATTAGTTTCAGACATAAGCTTTCTATACCCATGGCTATTACTCACTCAGTTCATTAACAGGACAGCATTAGTTCTGGTACCTTTGAGCTAGAATACATCCTGCATACAAATGATGCCCGGCGCTGTAACTTTCAGGAAATGTGAAGACTGTTTATAAAAAGATGGAATCTCTTAATTCAAACCTGTCAGCGAAGACATTTCTGCTCTCATTTTTTTGCACGCTTCATTTCTGAAGGTGAAGGATGGAGATGATGTGCCAAAATACATGTTCCCGCTGCCCCAGCTCTGCCCTTGGTGGCTGCTCGGGGCTGGAGGGGCAGAGCTCGGTGCCTGCCGAGCTCTCACCACGGCGTGGCACTCTCGTTTCCCAGGAATTAACTCCGGAGAGCTTTACACAGTGCTTATTTCCCCATGCCACAAAATGTGCTTAAAGGGCCTGGCTAACGAGCTGTCTGTGGGTTGCTGCACACCGAGGGGTGCCACGTCCTGAGGGCTGTTCCCACAAAGCACTCTCCATGCTTTGGCTGCCCTGTGGCAAGAAGGAAAACATTTTTTATTTTATTTTTTTTAACTGCCTGGAGTGTCTTTAAGCTTATTTCTGCTCATGTCCCCGGAGGCGGGCAGCTGGACACTGCTTGGTGGGGACATGACGGGTGCAGGTGATGGGGGAGCAGAGCAACGTGCAACCAGGTGGCTGCAGGAGGTGGCTGCAGGAGGCTGAGGTGGCACTGGGTGAGAGGGAGGTGCTGGCACGTAGCAGGCCAGTGTGGGACACACGGAGATGTGTCTGCTGTCCCCACAGACTGTCACGCAGGGAACGCTCCCTCTGTAATTGTTGGGCGTTTGCTTAGCTTCGGATCTTGCACTGGGGACATAGCTGTGGTGGGCATTAGGAAGAAGGAGAAATCTCATCTTGCTTAGCAGAAGAGCCAAGCTAGAGGGGTATTTGCCTGACTTGGTTTTCCAGAGGCCCTCCTGTGCCTCCTGCACCCCAGGGATGGTGTTCGAGAAGGGGATGGATTCCGCAGTGCAGCCCAGCACTCGCAGTTGCACAGGCTGCGCGCGGTGAGTGCCACGGCTTTGGGCGGTTGCAGGGTCAGGGCTGGAGACCCTAAAAGAGCGACTCAAAAGTTTTCCAAATGGTAGCCAGCACAAGCACGCTCCTTCTGGAGGAGTCCAATGCCCAGGGAGGAGCACATTGCCTCAGCCGCCCCTCTCCGCGCGTCTCCCAGCGCTCGGAGGAGCTGCGAGAGCTCCCACCGCCGTTCGGGGCTTGGCTGCTCTGCTCCACGAAGCCAAGCTGCAGACAGGATACTCCCCTTGTCAGAAGAGCCATGGAAAAATGTACGTGTATCCAAAAATATTTGAGAGTTGAAGTCAATCTGCAGGATTTTAGTCTACTGTGGAAAGTGCCTTCTCAGTTTATCATAATAAGTGTGATAAGTTCATTGTTACAGAAAATGCACAATATGTTTGGCCCAAAAAGCAAAATAAGGCTTTTGAGGATGCAAAAGCAAAGCTGAGGTCTTGCATTTTGATATGTTTCAGTCTCAGCCTCCTCCCTATTGGTATGCAGTGCCAAGCCAGGGGGGTAGGAGCTGCGATTTTGCACATATGGAAAGATAGGGAAGATAACCCATTTCCTCCAAGAACATTAACACGGGCTGGAAGAAATCACTTTGAGGGTGAGTGAGAGCAACCGGGGAGGGAGGGGAAGGAGGAGAGGTAATCACGTTTCACAGATAACTCTTCAGATGGAACGAGCTGAGTTCACGCACCCTGGCCCCGCGGTGGTGGTGAGCCATGCGGCACCGCAGCGCTCCTCCCCACGGCTCGGCTCTTGCTCCTGGTCAACCCGTGCGTGACGGGGATTACGAAGGGAGGAAGACGCCACGCTCATGGGGCCGTGCGTGCGTCCACAGCACGAGGTGGGAATGACACGTTTGGCTAGAGGTTAATGTGAGGGGTGGCTCCAGGTCAAGTACGGAAAGAAATTAGGACCTGCGAGCTCTGGTGCACACCAGCTGGCTGCTCCAGCTGCTGGTGGGAAGCAGTTCAGCCAGTGATGGGATTTCCCTGGAGGGCAGAGGGAAGTGCAGAGTGCGGCACCTGGGGCTGAATAACCTCGTGCAGACGGGGACACGTCTGGTTATGGTGGACCTGGAGGTTGCAGAGGAGCCTGGCTGGAGCGTTAGCCGACTGCTCGTGCTCTCTGTGTGTAAGGCAAGAGCACCAAGGGGACGCGCAGCACGTGGGGAGCAGCTGCTGCCGGTAATACGGGGACGGCCGGGGCTGGGGGCAGCCGGGCTGGGTCGGGCTGGGGCAGTGCGAGCCGGCAGCAGCCTGCAGCTGCCCTGCCAAGTTCCTCCTGGCTGTGGCCGACACTAGCGAGGGGCAATGCCACGGGTGGCATCTGGGGAGGTTCAGGCTGGATGGGAGGAGAAGCTCTCTCCCCAGGAAGTTGCTGCTCCCTAGGACAGTGGAAGCATCTCTGTCCCGATGGGACTTGGCCAGGCAAAGCCACGGCTACCCGAATCCAGTGCTGGCAGCTGCCCTGCTCCGAGTGGGGCACGGGCTGGGGACTTCCTGAAGCAGTGCCATGACCCTGTGGACACCGGGAGCACCGGGAGCAAGGAGCCGTGCAGCCAGGCACAGCCCCGGGGACCTGGTGCTGCCCGTGCCCGCTCTCCTGGCCTCACACCGTGCTGCCCGCATCCCCGCTCGGTCACTGCAGCCAAGGGTGGCAGCGAGCAGTGTGCGTGTCCTCACAGTGAACTCGGTGCTTTTTTTCCACTGCAGATTTCAGCTTTTAATCAGCAGCTGGAAACAGACTTTGACTATTTTGGAGCATTCCAACAAAAGTTTTTTAATGAAACTGGAACTGTCCATAGGGAATAGAAGCTTAAAAAAAAGTAAATTACCAAGTCAATCAGCTGTCTAACCAACTTTGAGTCACAAATAAATTTAAAAAGAAAGTGTCTGGAGGTGGTGGGGCAATGGTGGGAAGGGTGTTAGGACAGGTGGCTGTGATGTCCGTCCTTGGGGGGACAAGTGGCAGTCAGGAGGATTTGGGGTGGGCAGAACTGCTGTGTTAGCTCGCCCTGGGGTGTGGGATGCTCGCCCTGGGGTGCAGGGTTTGCTCGTGTCCCCCCTGTAGCTGCGTGGGGATGCTGGGACGCTGCACGGCCACAGCTCCAGGGCAGCAGCCACGGCAGCAGCGTCTCCGTGTGCCTGCAGGACGCTGCCAGCGGGAGGCATTTCCTTGCACACGCGTGTTCGTGGCGCACACCCGTCTGTGAGCACATCCATGTCTGTGTGCCGCAGGAGGGGCAGAGCCAGCGGGGTGAACGCTCATGTGGGTGAGAGGACAGAGGTGCGGGAAGTGGCGAGAGCACGGGGGGACAGGCAGCGGGTGCAGGAGCAGGCACTGGGACATGCTGTCCTCCAGGCCATGAGCTCAGCCCCTGCTTTGAGGCTGTGTGTGAAGCAGGATCAGACCCTGCCCTGACTGCAGGTTCACGAGGAAACGGACGGGGAAACGAAGCTCTCACCTGACCCTGGGCCGAGCTCGGGAAGGGCTGAGGCAGGTTGTGAAGCAGGTCCCACCCGCGGTAAGTGGTAGGTACCCTGTGTTTATGGTAATAACAATAATTTACCCTTCACTATCACCTTCCAGCTGAAGAGCATAAAGCCCTTTGCAGGCATTAATTATCATTAGCCTAATGACATGGTTGATGAAACGGAGGCCGTGAGAGCTGCAGTGATTCACCCAAGGTCCCGAGGCCCCTGCGGTGGCAGAGGCAGGAGCCGCGGCCGGCGCCTTGGGGCGCGGGGCAGGCACAGGGGACACCACGAGCGGCACCCTGGGGACACCAAGGTGTGCTACCCGCTCCTCGCTGGGCTGTCCCTGCTGGTGGGCGAGCCGGTGGGGGGACAAGCTCAGAAGGACAGCAGGACAGCTTGGCTGAGGCTGGAGGCACCTCTGGCTCCATCAGGTCCGGCCGCCCGCTCAAGCAGGGCCACCTGAGCAGGTGCCCAGGACCATGACCCTGACCATCCCCACGGGCTCACTGGGCAGCCTGTGCCAGCCCTTGGTCACCCGCTCCCCACGGCGCTGGGGACCCCGCGTGGGGCACCCAGGACCAGGTGCGATGACAGCAGGGACAGCGAGGGGGTGGGGGCTTTGTCCGGGGGTGGCAGGGGAGCAGCGGCTGGGGCAGCCCCAAAGCGGGGGCACTGGAGCCTGTGAGCACCGCGGGGAGGATTGCATTTAAGGGGAGGGATGACGTTTGGGCTGGTAGTGGCTGTGACGGGGGGCAGGTGAAGGATGGTTTTGGTGGGGGGCACAGGAGGATGCTGGGGACAAATCGGGGCCTGAAGGAATGCGTGTGGTGCGGGGCTGGGAGGAGTGGGGGGCAGAGGAGATGCCGCCTTCCCCCCCTCTCCCAGACACAACCTGCTCTCATTATCCTGAGCCACCATAGGCGCTAACGCACACAAATATATTCTAATTTATTAGAGCTGGCAAAGATCTCTTCGCAGAGAGCGAATGTTTTATTTTTGAGGCTCAGTGGTTCAAGTGTTTGAAAGGGCAGCATTCTCTGTGCCTCCAATGTGGGGCTAATGATAATCTAAATTAGTTATTGGAAATAATTACCAAGGCTTTATTGTGCCAAGCATAGCAGAGCCCTGGAGAGCAGTCGCGCTCAGACACGGCCATGCAGCTAAAAGCTTTGATGCTTCATTAATATTCAAGGGGAGTCTTTGGCTGTTTTCCCTCCTCCCCTTGCGAGCTGCTGCAGCTCTCTGAATGAACCCGAGGCCTCCGGTGACACCAGTGAGGGGCCTGCCAATTGAAATTAGCAGTGGTACCATATCAAAGTTCACTGCACTCCTAATCTCAAATGGAAAAGGTGGGTTTCAGAAGATGCTATCGCTCCGCATGGTGGAGAGGATTCAGTGCTGAGACGGCTTCTTCTGGCTCCAGGCGCCTGGTTCCGGGCTGAGATAATGCTGCAGAGGTAGCATCTCCAAGGTTGTCCTACACAGCTGGGTTTTATGATATAATGGACCAAACCGGCTGCATAATTAATCAGCCTATATTTTTCCCCTAGTAAATCTTCCTGTGATGGGCAAACAGAAGCCCTGGAGCTGTGTTTGCCTGCCAGATCCATGGTGGTGCGTGTGTGCCTTTTTCTTCTCCCCATCTCTCTTCTGGAATAAACGCTGTGATTTGAAAGTGACTCCAGCGCCGTTCCCGGGGCTGTGGGGATCTCAGGGCTGCTATTATTTTTTGCATGCGAAGCAGCTGCAGCCTCCCTCCCCAGCCCCTGGGCTCCGAGCAGGACGGCAGGATGTATTTTTGGAGGCGGACTTGGCCTGGCAGGGCTCCAGGGAGAATTTCCTCTCCTTGCTCAGGATTCTGCACTAATAAACAATTCAGCCCCCGTGCCTGCAGGCAGGGCTCGGAGCAGAGGCAGCGTCCGTCACGGACGTGATAACCATGCTCGGCACATCTCCGCAGCGCCCGTGGGCCGCCCCGCCAGCAGCAGCCCCAGGGCTGCTCCGCTCGGCCAGGGCCGGGGGTGAGGAACAAACCCTCGCTCGCAGGGTGGGCGACAGCCGCTGCGGCGGTGTTCCAGCTGAGCATCGCCGTGCTGCACAATAAATCAGGAATTTCAGCCCCTTCCTTATAACCCGCGCCGTGCAATGGCTAAAAACGCCCCAAGCCACGAAAATCTCCAAGCGAGCCTGCCTCTGTGCCACCGTGGATGGCCGGGTTGGGGCTGAGCCCCCGAGCCCAGGTGCTGGTGGGGCGCGTGGAGCCGGTGCCGGCTGCGGGAGGCGCGTGCCGTGAGTCATCCCCGCTCGCCGGCTCCCGTCCCACGCCGTCTCGGCGGGTGAGTTATGGGGCTTCTCCTCTGCTGAGCGGGCACAAATCATCGGGGGCTGTCAGGAGTCAGGATGAAGTGGGCTGGCTGGAGAGTCCACACCAGTCCTTTAACAAGATTGATGCTTTGCTGCTTCCCAGGTCTGAGTTCAAGAATCTATATTTTATTCCTTCCCTTCTCTCCTTTCTCCCTGCCCCGTTTGCTTCTGTAGAAACCGGCTCTTATAATTCCTGGTCAGGTTTGCGTGTGCAAGGTGGTAATGTGTCTCCCTGGGAAGAAAAAAATTGTTTCTTGGAAAGATTTATGAGGAATGAATTATTTAACCTCACACTCCCGGCTGCCCCCTGCCTGCCAGCATGGACTGCAGGACCTGCAAACTTCGTGTGTTGGTCTGGATGGGACAAGGTCCGCCCGGTGCCGCTTGGCACGGGGCAGGGGGCTCGCTGGGGGGAGAGGACGAGCAGATGCTGGGCCGGCAAGCGGCAGATGTGCCCAGATGTCCCCGCCTGGCACAGCCTGTCCGTTCTGAAGTGCGGCGTGGAGGCAGGTTGTGCCCGGGCAGGCAGCATCTGCCGCTGCGAGCACGGAGACAGCCAGAGGTGAGCAGCTGGCGACACATCTGGGGCGGCCTTCTGCCAGCGCCGGGCTGCCCGAGCATCCCTGCCCCACCAGGGCTGGACATTCCCAGCCACGAGCCTGCTCCTGGACAAACCCTGCGCCGTGTCCACCCAGCAGGCTCCGAGCTGCCCCCTGTGCGCCCGGTTCGTGGGGAGCGGGGCAGCACAGGAGGGAGCAGCAGGGTGGCACGGGTCGGCGGGGGCATTGCGGGGCCAGGCGCAGGGAGCATGGGGGAAACTGGAAGAGACAAAACGCATTTGCAAGGTATTTTTCCCTTGAAAATGACAATTTCTGCAGGAAGTGCCTGTCTGCAGTGAATTTCCAGAAAGAGAAGAAACACACACACACAAAAAATCGGTTTGTGCGAATTGAAAACAAAAACCTGCCAGACGTTCCCTGCTCCTCGCTCGCCCGCCCCCTCGAAGAAATGTTGGCAGAAGACGGCGAAGGGAAGGGGAGCCAGAAAACTTTTGAAGAAAAATATTAATGAAAACCAAACCCTTTCGGCTTCTTTTTCAGTTGCTGGGGGAGAGGCAGGGCTCCCTGCCCTGCCCTCGGGGCTGACCCTGCAGCCAGGCCAGGAGCTGGTCCAGCCCCGCTGCCGCTTGTCGAGGGGCCAGCCCAGGGCCCAGAGCTGGGCACGTCTCGCTCTGCCGGCCCCTCTCCCATTGCCTTGGGGTCCCGGAGCAGCATCAGGTCCCTGGGAAGCATCTGGGGATCACTGGGTCCTGCCTGGGGAGCTGGGTGATGTCCCGAGCAGGAGAGGAGCGGCCCTGGCTCAATGGGGAGCTGGGCAGCGATGCTGTGTTTGGAGGAGGGGATGGAGACCTGATGTCCGTGCTGCGTGCAGCAAAGGCAGAGCATGGGCTGCTCAGGGCTCTGGGGAGCCTCATTCAGCGTGATGCGGTGCTGTTCCAAGAGACAGCAGGGTGAGCCGGCAGCGGTGTGCCACAGCTTATTGGTGAGGGTGACAGTGACAGCAGGGCTGTCACCATGGGCCATTGCCTCTCGAGGAAGGGGCAGTGCAGGCAGCAGCTCCCTGCACTGAGGTCCCATCAGGGAGGTGGTGCCAGGCCCCCCTGCCCTGGCAGGGCGCTCGGTCCCCCAGCCCCGCTGGCTCCATGAGCTGCAGCGGCACGGGCACAGGGGGCTCAGGGCCGAGGGGGCCCGGGGGGGCTGAGTCCCGCAGGGAGCCAGGTCTGCTGGCAGGGCAGGAGCCATTTGCCTCCACATGCCACGATCCATCAGGTCTCTCGTCCTTGCTGCCCCCTGCCCGTGCCTGTCTGTGTGTCCGGGGAGCAGAGCTGCGGGCACCGGCACTGCCCTGGGGCACGGACAGACCCCACCGCCCCCTGCCCAGCGCCCCAGGGCAGCAGGCACCTGTACGTGCCCCAGGCTCTCGGCAGGCCCAGTTCTGCAGCAAGCAGCCACAAGCTCCAGCCCGCAGAGATGGCTGAGCCTGCGCAAGAAGCCTGACAAGGCACACGAGGAGGATTACACTTCACAACGCGCGTACATGCGCTGTGCACGCAGCCGTGCTTACGCCTTGTGCATCCAAAACAATGCTCAAAGACACCCACAGTAATGCCTCCAGCTTTCAGTTAAAACTAATTTTAACCAGTGAACACCTGCCAAATTGATTTTACGGGTTTGACACCGGTAAATCACTTGAAATTTCAAGCCTCCACAAAATTTGCATTCTGCTATTTTCAAGTCTCTTGGAAATTCTCGACTTTGGCTGGTTTCACCGTGGAACTTTTTGATGAAGCAGCCCAGGGGCCAGGAGGCAAGTAACAGAAAAAAGGCAACACGAATGACTGCTGGGAAACACCGAGTGGTCTGCAGAGGGTTTTTGGATCTGGTGTGTGGGTCTGGCTTACCCCGAGCTCGAAGGACTTCTCTCCAGGTGAACAAATCCTTCACCTGATGGAATCCAGCTTATAGACAGGGGTTCCTTGTGGCTATCCCCAAAACAAGAGAGCAAATTATGCCACGGTACATCCAGGTGGCTCCGGGGGACAGCTTTGCTGAACCCTCTCTGTAAGGAGCTTGGAGCCTGCGCCCCACGTATTTGGCTGTGCTAACAGGAGCAGGATGTCCTCCACAAGCGATCGTGCGATGGTCCTGACAGATAAAATCATCTCGCAATGGCCACATCTGGGGAAATGGTTACAAGGGCAGAATATCACCTGGGTTTTGTTGTATCTGCACTACTGGATGCGCTGGGCTGACAGGATAGCCATAAAGCCAGGTTTGTTCGTTCTGACCCTAATGCATTAAGCAGCTAATGATGCTTGTGTGGAGAGCCATTCTGTTGCTTTTGTGTAACAAGGACATAAGCAATGAAAAATCAGAGCTCCTTTAAGGTATTCCTGAAAACAGCAGTGCTGCCAGAGGAGGATTTTTATCTTTGAGCTTTTTAATGGGGTGGATATCCCAGCTGCTGCAGCGTGGATGAATGTGTCCTGCAGTTTCTTTCTTTTCTAAGTGGGCAGCTTGTGGCAAAGGGTTGGCGAGGTTTAGCCTTTGCCATGTGCATGACAAGGTCTGGGTTCCCTTCACCTGTAGCTGTGCAGAGGAGAAAGATCTGGGGTGCAGGTGTGGGGTGATGCTGGTCTGTCTTGGCTCCAGCCCTGCTGCTCCCCAGCTTGCCCTCCCCATGCCCATGGGCCAGGACACACATCGCAGAAAATGGACCCAAATTGCAGAACGAGCTGGACACTGTGCTGGTGGGAGATGGGGAATTTGAAACTGCACAGGAGGAAGGAGGGGCTGCAAGAAAGCTGAGGAACCGCGGGTGCCTGCGTTGGCTCTGCCAGCAGAAACAGGCAGCAGCCACGTTTCTGCCCGACAGGCCAGGGGAGTCGAGGCCAGGTGGGAAGGGGAGCAAAGAGGTGAAAACCTGGGTGATCTTCAGGGGAATTCTGCTGTTCCCTTTCAGAGAAGGGCGAGGAGTGGATGCTGTGGAGGTGGGCAGGTGAGCTGAGCATGCAGAAAATGCTTTGTCATGGGAAGGCATCAGTGGAAAAAGGCTTGTTCTTGAATGGGGCATTTCACAGAATTGTAGAAACATAGAAGCACAGAATGGCTCCGGTTGGAAGGGACCTTAAAGATCACCCAACTCCAAACCCCTGCCATAGGCAGGGATGCCACCCACCAGATCAGGTTGCCCAAAGCCCCATCCAGCCCGGCCTTGAACACCTCCAGGGATGGGGCAGCCACAGCCTCTCTGGGCAACCTGTGCCAGGGCCTCACCATCCCGAGTGAAGAATTTCCTCCTAACCCCTCTTTTAGTTTAAAACCATTCCCCCTCATCCTGTCAATATCTGCCCCCCAAAAGTGGCTCTCCATCTTTTAATAAGCCCCCTTTAAGTACTGAAAAGCACTACAAACTTTTTACAACCCCCCTGTAAGTATTGACGAGGTCTCCCCAGAGCCTTCTCTTCTCCAGGCTGAACAGCCCCAGCTCTCTCAGCCTGTCCATAGGAGAGGTGCTCCAGCCTCTGAGCATCCTTGTGGCCTCCTCTGGACCCGCTCTAACACCCGCACGTCCTTCTTGTGCTGGGGACCCCAGACCTGGATGCAGGACTCCAGGTGGGGCCTCAGAGGGGCAGAGGGGGACGATCCCCTCCCTCCACCTGCTGGCCACTCCTCTGCTGATGCAGCCCAGGGGGTTTTCCCTAGGGACTTTGGGGAACAGTCTTCTGGGGCAGAAGGTGGCACCGGAGGGCTTTATGACAAGAGGAGTTTGGGGTGAGGATGGAAGGACATGGCAAAGATGCTGCAGCTGCCAGGTCTTCACTCAGCGTGGAGTGAAGTGAGGAGCTGGTGAGGATGCTCGTGACTGCTGCTTTGGTGGGATGAAAGCCCCAACAATTTAATGCACAAAAAACTTGGGGAACCGGCTCACCTCTGCCTCAGGGCCCTGGGAGAAATAGTTCCTGAAAGAGCAGGACTGGTAGCAAGGCATCGGTCCAAGGAGCTGCCACACAGCTGAGACTGTAAAGAGCGTGTCTTCACTGCAAGTGCGGGGTAGGCAATGGCCTCTGTCATACAGAAGGGTTTTGAGGTCTCGCTAAACAGGACAACAGTTAAAGTCACTGAGGTATATGGAAAATTGAATAAAATGCAACATCGGCTCTCCAAAGGTTGTCAAAGACCAAGCGAGCCTTCCTGCACAGAGGAAAGGCATTGCGCTGCGTCTGTCTAGATTTAAGCAACTATCACATACAGCACCCATGGGAAATTATTAGTTAACCTAAGGAAGATGGGATCACAGAATCAAAGTGGATAAAGGACTTGCTAAGGGTGAGTCTGCAGTGGCTAATATTAAAAGGAGGTTATCAGGAGGAAGAAAGATTAGTAGTGAAGTTCCCTGCGGTCTGGCCTTGGTCTGTCTTAGTGAGCATTTCCTTTCTTGGCCTCGGTTGCACCCCGCCTGCAATACATATAAAGCAGGGGATGACCATGCCAGCAGGAGCAGGGCAACCAAGAAAGGAAGAGCAGAGAGCAGCGAGGAACGGGAGAGCCTCACCTTGCCAAAAGCCGACGTCAGGCAGGCCTTCTAGCCAGCCAGCGGACGGCACCTCCTCGGCTGAGAACTCAGATAAGACCAGGCAGAAACAGTTCAAGTATTTCTGTACCAATGCCAGGAACATGAGCAATAAAATGGAAGAATTAGCAGGCCTCATCCAGGAGGAATGAGTAATCCTGGGAACTGTGGATATGGGAGAACTTATCTTCCAGGGCATAGAAAGCAGAACAAGTGCTACAGATACCCGTGATCACAGCCAGATTGCGCTACCAACCGCCCTGCCAGAAGGAGGGGGAGCGAGTTCAGAGATGGCTTTGCTAAGGAGCAAAAAAGGAGAATTTGGTGCTGGCGACAGCCTCAGAGTGCACCCCTGTGACCTGCTGTCCTCGCAGGGGCTGGGGTGGACGCGCGCTGCTCTCTCCCCGCGGCTCAGATGTGGCATGGAGACCTTGTGCCACGAAGCAAAGCAGGCAGCGAGGCTGCACGGCCAGGGCAGCCCCGAACGAGGACAAAAGCCCTTCGTGCCCGGAGCCCACGGCCCCGCGAGGGGACAGGCTGCAGGGCAGGGCTGCAGGTGCCCAGGTGTGCCCTCAGCCGGCGCTGCCAGAGGACTGGGGGGGGCAAGGAGGGGAGGCGGGGGCCAGGAAAGGGGGGACAGGAGCAGCAACGGTCAAGAGCAGACGTAAACAGGCCTGTGTTCAGAAAACCTCGGGGCAGATCTGTGGTGTCTGTGGGTGACTGAGGAACTGTGAGCAGCAAGTGGGGGTCCCGGACCCGACTGCTCTTCTCCTGCTGCTTGCCAGGGCTGCGGACCCAGCTCAGCGACCTGGGTGCATCCCTGCTGCTCTGGGCAGTGGGGCCCACACCACGGGGGTCTCACTGCCTTGCCAAAGGCTGCAAAAACGCTGCTTTTTGGCACTTTGATGACATGTTTCCTTGCAGCAGGGCCTTGAGCCTGGCCAGCTCTGCGGAACCTGGAGAGAAAAGCTTTGCCCAGGCTGCTTGTCCAAAGCCACCGGCGCTTGGCACCCTGCTTCTGGGCAAAGGAGCCAGTGAGTCTGAGCACACGGGCACAATGGGCAGCCAGCAGAGCACCGCCAGCAGAGCACCACCTTCCCCGTCCTGCAAGTGCAAGGTCTGTAATGAGGTCCTGTTAGGAGAGTGGGAGTGGTGCGTGATGCTCTTTTCTCTCGGATCTCTGCATGTCAAGCTACCTGCAGAAGGAGCGTGGTTGGGGAGGGGAAGGAGACAAAAAAAAAGATGCATTAGATGTTTCTACCCCCGTCCTGCACGTGAGGCTCAGCCCGCGTGTGCCAGCGTCGCGGGGCTGACTCAGGGAGGTGTCAGCGCCCCGCTGCCCTCGCCCGGCTGCGGGAGCCTCCCAGCACGATGCCGGTCCCCTCTGCGGGGTGCCCGGGGGCAGGCTCGGCTTGTGCTGTGCCCGCAGAAGCTTTCATCACTCGCTTCCTCCTCTCCGCCTCCTCGTCCCACTGCTGCCGGGCAGCCCCCCTGCATCTAGGTCAGGCGGAAGGTTTTGCTTCACCTCCTGACTTCCACCACGCCTTAGGTGTGTGGGCAATTACAGCCACTCGGCACACACCCTGCCTGTTCTAATTACCTGGCAGGGGCAGTGCAGGAGCACAGCTGCAAACTGTGTCATGTCCCGGGGCAGCTGCCCCTTGCCGGGGTGCACTTGGCACTGCTGTTTCCCCCCTCAGCGCCTCAGCACCGTACCCATGTCCTGCAGGATCGCCGCACAGGCAACGGGACGTGTGCTGGGACTCAGCGTGGACCAGGCTCATCCTGAGCCTCACGGGCAACAAAATGTCCCCGGTGCCAAATATTCCCTCTAGCAGTGGCTGAGCAGCCCCGGGGCCTCCTCGCCTTGAATCTCCTTGCACAGGGTAAGTGTGGGTGCTCTGCTGCTCACTGCCTCCCCGGCCAGAGCTGCCGGTCCTGCTGTCGCATCCCTCCCTGAGTGCAGCTGCACCCCCCTCAAAGCTGCACACATCTTCTCTTCAAGCCAACCTCCTCCACAGTCAGTCTCAAGCCAGTCGCCCTCCCAGGACATCAGGAACCTCGAGATTTGCTCGGCTCGCTGCACCCCCAGTGTCCTCATGGGCTCGCTGGGGTGGGGATGTTCCCCCACCACTATGGGGCTCCCTGTAATGCCAACCCTTCACACTCTGTGCCCGCTCTTGTGGATACCGGGAAGGGTTTGGAGTAAATTCTGAGTGAATTCCAGCCATAACAGTGCATTTTGTTGTTGTTGCTGCTGATGGGCAGAGAATGAGCCCAAAAGGGCATTTTGGTCAGGCCAAAGCTGGGTGTGAGAGCTGCATTCAGTGTAAAACAGGAGGAAAAAAGGACAATTAAAACATTTTCATTTTACATTTTCTAAATGAAACCTTTCATTGCAAAAGACCCCAAAAGAAGCAGTAAAAGGGAAGAGAAAGGGAGAAGGAGAAAGGTTTGTAAAGCACTTCATTTCCTGTTGAACGGAGGCTGTGGCATGACCCAGATTCACTCTTCGGGTTCCCCTTTCTTGTGAGTTTAAATGCTCCTCTTCTGATTTCCTGCAGCCACCTCTCCCATCTCCTGGGGGTCCTGGAGGGCTGTGGGGGGATTTCTGTGCCGGGGTGGGCGCCTGCAGCACCGCCTGTGGGCCCCGTCCGGGGGCAGGGGGGCGCCTGGCGGGCCCCGTCCGTGCCTTGCCATTTGGGCACGACCCAGCCCAGATCGCTGGGTGGGAGCATTTCTATAAATGCGAATAAATAAAGGAAGTAAATGACAGTCATTTTGGACGTTTTCCTGTATGTAAATGCGTTTCCTTGGTAATCACATCTCTAGTATTTCTGTTTATTTTTATACATCTGTTTTCGGTTAGCCCACAGAGCTCTGTGCTGAAGTACAGCAATATCCTCAGATGTCCCTCACCTTGGCACGGGAGCGGGGCCACGCGGTCTCACAAGCACACGTGTGCTGAGACACGGACCCCTGCATGTGCCTGCTTGCACACACGTGTGCATGTCTGTGGGGGGGGTCCCCGCTGCCCCACGCACACTTGGCCTGGAGGTGCAGTGCCATGGGCGGGGGGGCTGGAACTGGGCGTTTGTTTCCGTGCCCTGTAGTTTATCCATGTCACGCTGCTGCCCGCAATGACACATTTTTAATTGTGCCCGCTAAGCTGCCCAGAGGTTTTTGCTCCCTGGGATGCGAAGCACCGCGCCAATACCTGAAGGCTCGCTGGTCTGTGAGCTCCGGACGGTGTCCCCAGCCCAGCCCAGGGCATGGGAGCGCGTGTCCCCGCTGCTGCCCCGTCCCGGGGTGAGGGCAGGGCACGGCGCTGGCTCCCAGCCCAGCTGCGTCAGGGCTTTGGGGCGCCCATCCCACGGCTCAGCGCTGGCAGCACCCTGCCCCACAGCGCACCGCGCCGCCCCGGGGAGCTGCAAAGCGTGGGGCGAGGTGTGGTGGGGACGGAATATGTGGGGGGTGGTGACCCCATCCGTGCGTTCCCGGCGTGGCTTCGGTAGGTGCAAACGGCGCTGGGTGCCTGGAGGCCACCTTGCCTGGCCTGACATGTGGTTTTGTGGGGACAGCAGCAGGCTGGGTGTTTGGCACACACAGATGGGCACAGACGTCCCACCTAAGGCACAGTCCGTGAGGCCAGGGGCAGGCAGTGGGACTGTGATCTTCCCTCACTGTCATCCCCGTGCCACTGCTGGAGCCCCGGGTGGGCCGGGAGCTGTGGCTGTTTGTGGGTGCTTGATTTTTGACCTGTGAAGGAAGAGAGAGACACAGCCAGGGCTCCCCGGCCTGATCCCCACTGCGCAGTGGAGGAACCTCTCCAGCAAGGCATTGATGGATTGTCAGTGCTGAGCATCACTAAACCACGGCACAGACACAGCAAGACCACGAGTGCCCTGCTCTCTGGTGGGCTCCTTATCCCTTGCCTGACCCTTGGACAGTGGTTACTCTACTGCTAGTGGCTCTTCTATTTCACTCTGCCTTTTTGTACACCCCACCCTGACGCCAGAAGCCAACATTTCCCACCCCCTTCCCTCCCCAGCACCCCATGAAATGAAGTGCTCCCCCTAGGAGACCTTCTAGAGCTCTCAGGGCTGGGAAACCTGCCCTCTGCCTTCCCTGCTGCTCCTCCGCTGCCCGCTGCGGCCACCCCAGGACAGCCCCTGGACGTGGGGACGTCTGCGCAGCGCCACGAGGATGGGGTCTCGCCAGGGCTCTGCTGCCCACACAGCCATGAGGGTGCTGTGGGGTGGGCAGGGACCTGGGGCCACCTCCCTCTGACCCTCCCCAGGGACACCCCAGCTGCGGCTCGGGCATTGGTGATGCCTCGGGATGAGGGCTGGCATCTCACAGAGGGACTGGAGAACAACCCTGCCTGGTGTCGTTAAGGATTTTGTTAAGGATTTTCCTCTAATTTAAGCTAAAATAGAACGTCCTTAATACCAGCAGTAGCTCCCTTGCATCTCGTCAGTCCACGCACTCTGTTTCCTCACAGCCACAGCCCTGCAGAAGGATGTCGTCGTTTGCTTTGTGCCACGCACATCTCCCTCCCGCACCGTGGCTGCGCTCAGGACCCGCACCCAGCCGGGCACGGTGCCCCCTCGGCGTGATCAATAAACCGGGGAGAAGGCGCCAAGGCACGCGGCTGTCTTCCTACCACGCAGCACCTGATAAAAGTTACTGCTGCGAGCATAATCTCAACCGGCACATGGCATTAACCCAAGGAAGAGCGGCATTTTCTCATTCACCTAAAATTATCCACCCACTGAAATAGGTACTATATTCTAGCGATAAACAGGAGCCGGCTGCTAGTTTCAGCACACGCTCTCCTTCAATGCAGCACAAAAAAAGCCCCGCTGCTCGGTATCGTGTGCACGGCTGTAATGTCTTCTCCACGTAGCTAGTCAGCTGGAAATAGCTGGTGTTCAGTGTTCATTTTGGATGCGAGCTCCTTGATAATGCCTCTACACACACCGATACGTGTATTCTCACTGTTTCCCGTCCCTCATTTGCCTTTTCATTACCCCTCCAGCCCGGTGTTCATTATTTGTGTATTTAACTCTATCCCAGCTGGAGCCCCTGACCCCGTTGTGTCAGGCACTGCACAAGCCCTCGAACTGAGCGGCAGCTCTCGCCTCGGAGAGCTGGCAGTCTCATAACCATTTTTGGATAGAAAAATATAACACTGCGAGAAAAAAATAAAACCTTGGATTGCATGTAAAGAAATAAAGCAAAATGCTATTCCCCCACTCCTGCTGTCTGTGCTCAAGCCTTCCAAGAAGTTCCTGTCCTCATCTGTTAGGGTATCATTTTACAGCTCGATGACAAACACAGAACTTGCCAGTTTAAACATATAGGTCTAGCTTTTGCTCCCCGGTACACACACACCTACCTTCCCGCAGCAGGGGTGGGTGGCAGGGCAGATGCAGTCCCTGCGGACGGCCGGGTGGGCACGTTGGGGTGCCGGGAGCATCTCCCCCATTCCTACCCCACAGCCCCACGTTGCTCTCCGCCACCTGCCCGGCTGAACACGCGTGCTCACACGTGGATCCCGCTGTTTTCACCCCGTGCAGGGCTCCTGCCCTGCCCTGCAGCTGGTGTGGGCACAGGTCGGGCTGGAGGGGGCTGCCCCTCGCCTCGCTGCTCCGGGGGGGCAGGGAACCCCAGCGAAGCCAAATCTCCCTGCAGCCATACCGAGGGAGAAAGCAAACCATTGCAGCAAATAAATCATACCAAATGATGCATTACCTACGAAGCAGCATTAAAGGCACAGCACCGCCAGCCAGGCTGGTGCTGATCCCTGGGCTCTGTGCAGACCCCAGCCCCGGGATGCTCTGGCTGGTGGGCGCGGGGCTGCATCGTGCGCTCTGCTCAGCCGCTCCTGACAGCTGCTCTCTGCTGCTCCTCGCCGTGGCTTCGCCTCTCAAGTCAGCGGCTCTGCGCCTGCTGGCACGTGGGGAGAGGCAGCTGACTGTGGCAATTCCTGCAGCAAAACGGGTGGCCAGGGGATGTCTGAGCCATTGTGGGCTTCAAGGCATCATTCAGAGATGAGAGGCCTCATGCTAGTGCCTGTTCTAAGCCATCCACACTTGCTGGCCTTATTTTTCCAGAAGCTTTGATAGGACGGAAAGAGCCTGGATGGTGGACCACCTGAAATCCAGCACCTGATGGGACTGGCTGGGAGAGCTGGGCATGGGACGAGCAGCATTCGGTCAGAACAACTCTCCTCCCAGTGACGCCAGCCTCAGCGACTTCCATCCTAGTGGACCTCGGGGCTCAGTGAGGCAAGGGTGAGCTGCACCGTGCAGAGGAGCTGCTGGCCCCAGGGACCTCCAGGGCTGGCCGACTGATAGTCCAAATGTTCTGCCAAAACCCTGCAAACTCGTTTTTAATTTCAGTTTCAGGTATATACCTGCTGTGTCACATGCATGTAGCAACAGTCATAGCACTAAAAAATGGATTATTTCAGTACATTTAGATTTAGAAAAGGAAAAAAATATGGTCTAATGACAAGCCAGGGCGAGCAGTGGTGGGGTTGGGTCCTGCTTGTTTTAGAGGGGACAAGGAGCTGTGCCTGCTTCTCTGCTGTGATTGCAAAATCAGCGTGGCCATGCTGGCAGGATCCGTGCTGGCGACAGGTCCCAGCCCCTCACCTGGGCACGAGCCCTGCAGGCTGTGGGGTTGATGCTACTCGGCAGCCAGGGCAGTGGTGGTACCCAAAAGGTCTCTGCCCCTGCATGCATTCATTGATCCTGATGGGCAGTGGTGGAAGTCGGATGTCCTCTGACCTTCCCCTGAGCCACTTCATGACGGTCTCAGTGAGAGGGTGTTCCAAGAGCCCACTGGTGGCTGGCTTTGTTTCTGGGAGGTGTTTCATTAGGATGTTTGAAGTGGAGCAGCACAAAGACATTCCTGCCACCTCCCCTCCTCCGCTGGGCAGAAGCCTCCTGGACATTGGGCGTCTCCCCGGCTTTGTGCTCGGGGACACGGCGGGGCGATGGGGCGCTCCCACGGGCTGCCCCCCACAGCTCGCGTGCCCCAGGCCCCACGGAGCCCACGGCAGTGCTGCAGCCAGGGCCAGTACTGGGGAGCCAGTGCGGTGCGGCAGCCTCAGCAGCACCGTCGTGCAGCCAGCAGCTCCGAGAGCCCCTGCGCGCTGTCCCGGCAGGTTCTGCTGGAGAGCCGGAGGAATCCAGCCCTGCGACAGGCAGAACTCCAGGTTCCCAGCCTGCTGCAGCAGCCAAGCACTCGGATAGCTGGCACAAGGCTTTCTCCTTGAATTACTCATCTTTTCCATTACGAGGCCTCCCATGCTCCAGCAATCCATCTGCTTGGTGGTGCAATTTCAGGATCATGCCTTTTGTCAGTGATGTTAATTTTGGCAGGCAGCAGCAGACGTGGTGCTGAAGCTCCCTGCTGAGGCCCCGCTGCCTTTTCCTGGGCATCTGGCAGCGCGGAGGTGCCGGTGGAGAAGGCACACCAGCCCTGCGCACCCAGGGCTGGGGGGCTGCTGGGGGCTCCAGAGACTGCCGGAGGGCCCAGCAGTGCGAGTGTTGGTTGCTGGCAGTGCTCACAGGAGGAAAGCAAAGTCAGGCAGGTTTGCTGCCCTCCACCTGTGCATTGCGGGCTGTCAGATGTTTTGCTCACATTGTGCTCTCTGGCTGCCACCCTGTGAGGACCTGCCAGACCTTTGCCCGACTCCCCAGGATGTACCTGCCTCACGGTCACGGCCAGACCTGGAGATGACACTGATCATCTCGGTGACAGGAGATGCCCTTGCACTGAAGCTGCTCAGTGCCTTGGGGGCACCATACAGGACTGGGTCCCACAGATGTGAGGCTGCATCTGAACCATCCTCAGGAGCTGGACGAAGAACACATCAGCTCCTTCTCTCCCTTCATCCTATCTGGAATTCTCCCTCTTGGTTGGTTACAGCCTACATTTCCCTCTAATGCATCCTGGCCAAGGGACCCACAGGTATGGCAGTGCCCAGAATGATGGGAACAGCATGGGGCATCCCCAGTTGATGTGCAGGACTCAGCAGGACTCAGTGAGGGCAGGGGGAGCAGGATGGAGACCGGCTGAGAAGCCAGGCTCTGTTGGCCTGCTGAACAGGGTGCGCTGGAGACCACGGCACACCCCTGTCCCCACAGCACACCCCTGTCCCCACGGCACACCCCTGTCCCCACAGCACACCCCTGTCCCCACAGCACACCCCTGTCCCCACAGCACACCCCTGTCCCCACGGCACACCCCTGTCCCCACGGCACACAGTGCGTGGCTCAGCAGGGACCGTGGGGTGGTCTCTGTGTGCAGGGAGAGCAGCACGCTCCTCTTGGGGTAGGGGTTGGTGCCTGGAACCGAGCACGTGCACTGGGACATCAGCTCTGCTCCCATCACCTGGCTGTCCCTCACTGTGCTTGCCCTCTGGCAAGGCTCTCCGATTTAAAGCCAGCCTCTTGGTCAAGAGCTTTGGTGTACGCTTGCAGCCAAAATTGTGCTCCTGTGAGGCTGCTCCAACTCCCAGAACTGGGCTCTGGCACAGAAACCAGTCCTGGAGCACCTCCCTCCGGAGCTGATCCGCAGGCCTCAGGGCTGTCCCCGGGGCACTGCTCTGCAGCCGTGGGTGTTGCTGATGCACGAGGTCTGAGCAAGTCTGCCCTGCACCAGGCGTGTGCCCACCCCTCACTTGCACCAAACACTTGCTGGCACTTGCTAAAGCCATGGGTCCAGTGCTTGCAGGCACTGTAGCTGGGCATCTCTCCCCCCGTGAGCTCACGTGCGGTACCTGCAGCACGGCCCCGCTGCAGACCCGCTCACCCCATCCTGCAGCTGCCTCCATCTGCAGCTGGTGTCAGGAAGCTCCCCCGCAGCCTGGCTGATCACCCCTGCCTCCTCCCGCAGCCTCCAGCCCGTCCGTGTGCCCTGCTCGCTGCACACCGTGAGCACAGGGCTGCAGGCAGGGCTCTGCAGCCCGCATCCCCACGGAGGGGCTGTGAGGGAGCGCAGGCACGGTGGGGTGGGGAGGGACGGAGAGCTGGGCATGCAGGGAGGGTTAAATTTTGTGCTCCTGTGTGTAAAGCACAGGACACGTGTCAAAGGTCTGCTCGTGGTGGGGTGCTCGTGGTGCCCACAGTCCGGAGGTGCCGGTGTGCATCAGGAGCCGTGCGCCCAGGAGATGCTGCTCCACATGCCTGTGTCAGTGTGAGCACGTAAGGTTCCTGCGTGGCTCGTGTCCTTATGAGCAGGATGCGTCCTGCATGTGCCCAGCCTGTACCTGGCCCTACGTGCACGGTGTGCTGCGTGTGGGGTGTGCACCGTGGGTACCGGGCTCTGCCCGTGCATGTGTGCAAGGCACTGGATATGAGGCGAAATGGCTGGAAAAGCTATCCCCACTCCCATTTTAATCAGAGAAATGAAGCAGCTGTTGGAGTGAATAGACCCTGCACTAAAGCAGACGTCTTAATATCTTTTGCAGAGGAGGTGCATTGTGATTCATTCTGTGCATCTCTATTACTCAGCTTTTGATAGGGGCTTACTTGTCTCAAGTGCTTTTCATTATTGCCCTAATGCTATCTATTAACATACTGGATGGAGGCTCTTTTCTCATCTGGAGCATGCATCACTGTGCTTTTAAAGATTATGGGGCTTGCAAATACATAACACTTTACTGCCTCCCTGACATAATTCACTGGGAAAAGAAATACATGTAAATAGATAGGTAAATAGATAACCTAGTTGGAGGGCTGAGGGAGACGCAGAGACAGACGGACAAACCGACCCCTGTGCAGCGCTCAGCACGCCGTTAGTTCATTTGGAACAAATGAGAAAATAGTCGCTGCCGGTGTTATTCAGCACTGCTTGGCCACTGACTGCGGTCACTTGGCCGGTCCCTGCTCCCAGCTCCCCGCACCAGGGCTTCAGGAGGCAGCGTGGGCTGCACCGCAGAGTGGGGGCTGCACGGGGTCAGGCTTCTGCCCGGAATGGGGAGGTGGGCGACGGGAGAGACAGGGAACAGCACGTGGTGGAAGCACGACCGAGGGGAGGAGACCCCAGCAGAGCCTGCAGGAAGGGCAGGGACCAGAGACCACAGCATGGAAAGAGTCTCGGCCACGCTCTGCTCTGGTGGAGACCTCCTCGGCAGCCTCAGCAACATCCTTTCCTCTTAGCCAGGTCAATTAACTGCTTTAAAGACCAGGGAGGCATTTAAACACTGAGATGCAACTTATGTAGGCAGTCTTCATCAGGGGAAGATTACAGGCGTGGTTTTCTGGGTCAGTGTTGTTGCAGTGATCAATCATTGCTCTGTTCATGGTAGCTGCGGCCGGATTTTCTGATGGGCACGATACCGAGAGAGGGCCTGGATGGGCCCAGAGCTGGAATCAGGCCCTGGGATTTTCCATCCTCTTTTTTTGTTCAGCAAATGTCTAACCTCAAAATTAAAACTTTTTGCCAGAAAGGAATGAATTGGAACAATAATTTAGCAACAGCACAAGTGCTTCTTTCCTCAGTCCAGACTTTTTGTTTCAAATTTTGTCAAACTGTGGTAAGAAATGCAATGGCACGAGAGCAAAATTAAACAGACTGAGATTGGCGGAACTAAATCGTTCAGCTGAGACCATGCATTTTCCTTCATTCTTATTTATCTTTATTTATTTTTTGAAGCCTGTTTCTCTGCCCCCTGTCTGTGGTGCAGTCACCTCCAGACCTACGGGCAGCCCGGACTCCACACCCCCGGACCCTCCCCATAACCCGGGGGATGCACGGGCAGTGGTGGTCGTGCTGCCCCCAGCCCAATAAGTGGGGACATGTCCCCCAGCACAGTGTTGGTGCATTCAGGCCGGGACACTTTGGGCACATTTGTCTGCAGAGAGCCCAGTGGCCTACCCGCGCCTGGGGGGCCCAAAAGCTGTTTGCCCAAAGCCTCCCCACCCTCCCCCGTGCCCAGTGTCCCTGGGGGCCCAGCCCCGGAGCCCAAAGCAGCGAGCCCTTGCCCACCAGGCTGCCCCCACCGCACTGACAAGGAGGCAGGAATGGGACGGGTGATGGCCCCAGAGCCGCAGTGCTCCGTGGGGGGGTCAGGGGGTGCCTGCTGCTCTCGGTCAGGACAGGAGCTCAGCCGCTGGGACCCTGAGCAGCAAGAGACCAAGCATGGGTCTTCAGCTGGCCCCTGGTCAGGGGTGGCTCTGGGAGGGCTCAGGCTGTCCTGCTGGGCGTGAAGCTCTGGTGGTGGGACACGGGGAGGGCTGCCACCACGGCACGAGGTGTGGAGTACCTGGAGCTGGCATGGGTTCATCTTCTGGTGACCAGCTTCCCCGTGCTGCCCAGTGCCACCACTGGCCCTGCTCTGAAGCACCCAGGCTTCCCCCTCCTCCAGCCTCCCGCTGCCCCCGGGGCTGACCGCATGTACCGGGGAGAGCTCGACAGCAGCACCCAGGGGTGCGATTCCCTGGGTGCTCCCAGCCTGCGGGTGCAGCTTGACTCTGTTCAATAAATAACCTGCAGGATATATTGCAACCCTTTATAAACCGAGACTGATGCTGGCTCCTAGCTATGGTTAATCATATAAACTTGCCTAATTTTATTCTATCAGCCATCTTGTTGCTACATGCCAGATGCTTGCCTTAAATGAATAGTGTTGGAACAGCCAAGCATCAAGTTAACAGAATACCAGCAAACATTCCCGACAGCATGAGCAGTCTATAAAACCTGGCACTAAACTGTATTAGGGGGAGAGATAAGCTCTCAGAGAGGAGCTGGGAGGATGGGAGGCTTGTTGATATTTTTTTTTTTTTTTCCAAATGGCTTCATGCAGCATGTGGTGCAGGTGTTGTTGGAGAAATCCATCCAGCTATGGAAGTATCTCTCTATCTAAGGCTGGCTATGCTATGAATCTTCTAATGGGATTAAGGCTTAATGTCCTAAATAGAATATGAAATAATGCTTCCTCTCACGGATCTGCCAGCTGTCTTGCAAACAGGGCAGAGAAACTTCCACTTTTTGCAGATCGAATCAGTCACTCTCTGAATTGATGGCAAGAGCCTCATCAACAAGATATAATGTTTTAATGATGTTGTGACACGACCTGACACGCGGTGTCATTTGATGGATCCTCTGGTGTCACAGCGTATTTCTGACACAGAAAAATGTAACCTCTTTCTCCTCTTCCAAAAAAAAAAAATAAAATAGAAAAGAGAGGGGAAAAAAATGTTCATTTCTCCAGTGTCTAAAAAGCTTGGATCTCTTGCAGCTCGCAGAGCTCCGTGGTGCCCCGCTTCAACTCTGCAATCGCCTTGTGTAGTAAAAGATGAATTTCCACTGTGCCTTTCTGTATCTGCTTTTCACCTCTGCATGGCACATTATCACTTGCTAATAACATGGAACAAATAGCATGGCATTAATAACCCACAGAAATCACTTCACCCCTGTTTTCAGCTGTGAATCCTCTTCAAGTCACTGGACGTTTTGAATTGTTTTCAGTGTCTGCTGTGATTCCCCACCAGCTTCCTAGAGCGCCTCCAGGTCTGAGCTGCTTCTCCCCTCGTCTGGTGCCAGTGCTCAGCACCGGGAGCTGGATGGGCTCTGGCTGCAGGTGCCCTGGGGCTGGTGGTCCCTCAGCAGCACCGTGCTGCCCGCTCATCCCCGGGACCCTCAGTGAAACCAGGCTGGCAGAGCTCTGGCTGACTTGTGAATCCTGTGTCCCCAGGCTCCGCTGCCCCTTTGGGAAGCCCTGACACCCCGGAGGCTCTGCAGGGCCCCGTTGTCCCCAGTGCTGTGTGACACTGGGGACACGGGGACGCTCTGAAGTCAAAGACAAGACCCGTAGGGACGGAAAGGGACCTGCAGCCTGCGCAGCCCAGCCCAGCCCATGCACCCATGGCTCTCGGTGCAACCCCAGGGCCTGGGGGCTGAGTCTGAGCCCCTGGTGCCTGGGGACAGCAGCATGGGCTGGTGGGGGCACCTGCCCCTGGGGACATGTGGGTGGGTGTCCTCCCCCCGCTGGGTGCCCTCTGCTCTCCCCTCCGCAAGCCCCAGAGCTGGCGCTTGCAGTTTGGGCAGTAAATCTGAACCATCCAATCCTGTTAAATTATTTTCCAAATGACATGATTTCCCTGGTGCACATAAATGATCAATTTCATGTTTTATTCCTAGCGCTATTTTAGAAAAAAAAATCTCATTAAACTATCTTGATTAGAGAAAAGGGGCTGTCATCACTGGGTGGACAAATGGTGCGAGGGCACTCAGCTATCTCCCTGAATGCGCAGACACCTGCAGAAGAGGCCTTCAAAGACCTGAAGGTTATTTGCCCATATTACAAATGAGGTGAAGGTTAAAAAAGGTGATTAAAAGCATCTGGAAACCAAAATGTGACAGAGTCTTGCAGTAACCTCCAAGCAGCTTGATTTATGACAGGCCGGTCCCACCCGTAACAAGATTATAGCTTCTCCACATCAGCCATTGTGATAAATACCAATTACCTACTTGAGTATTGCCATTCAAATTTGCCTAAGTAAGGAGCAGAATCATACATCTATGTTGATTACATATCAATGATGCGGTGGAAGCCTTTGCAACTTTTAGATCTGCTTAAGATATGCCGCCCTGATTTAGACAGCGATTTGCATACAATTTACCCATAAAGCTTTACTTTGAAAAGTATAATTACTTTTTTAATATTCTTCCTTCTGATTTGAATGTTAGAGAGGCCATATAATGAATTACTGCACTAATGAAGACAAACATGCACTCGGGATGTACAATGGGAGCACTGTTAAATAAACTTCCTGCATGCAACACATTTGTTGTGGTTAATCTTTAAATGGAGGCTCCGATTAATACCGGCACTTTTCTTCCCATAATTGTGCTCAGAGGGCTGTGACTCCCTGCCAGGGCTGCTCCCTCCCTTCCTCCCGCAGCGCCGCGGGGCGGCAGGAGCTGCAGGTCCCTCCGCGGTGGCCACGCGGGGGCCTGGGGTGGCCCAGCAGGGTCGGGGTGCAGCAGCCCCCTTACCCTGCGTGGGGTCCCGTTGGGGACAGGGCTGCGGAGAGCTGCTCAGCTCTCTCTGGAGGCAGGGATGGCTTTTGTGACACGGCGGGGACAGCAGGAGTGCCACCTGCATGGGTGCTGGGGGTGGGACATAAAGCCCCAGCAGAGGTTGGCTCTGCGGCCGGAGGGCACGCGTAACGCTGAGCTGCAAGTCCCTGGGGCTCTTCCTCCTCTGCCCGCCTTGCTGTCCTTCCTTCCCCCAGGCTGCGGATCCCCAAGTTCATGTTCATATCCCGCTTCCTCTGGGATGCAGATAGGGGCCAGGAGAGCCCTGGCAGCTCAAAGAGGTTACGAGTCAGGATTGCTGCGTGGAGTTAGGGTCTGGGGGCTTTCTGCTGGGCATCCCAGGCTATTAAAACATATTTTGCTGGAATGGGCCCAGAGAGGGAAGCGATCCAGCTCTGTGTGACTGCCTTATTATTCACCACTCTGCCAATCTTTATGTCATCTACAAATTTTATCCGCAGAGATTTGGTATTTACTGCCAAGTTATTGACGGGATGGTGAATAGCATCTGGCCAAGCGCTGACACCCCCTCGGCACCGCGATGATGTGGCCAGCCTCAGATCGTTTCCTAGCTTGCATGCCGACCTCCTCGCTGACCTTCAGGATGTCACTTAGCTCCATATCTGCAAGGGCATTTAAACACATAAATCTCCAGTGGCAATAAACGCCGAGCTTTTCATGCACCTAATGTCCTGGCACTGTGTCTGTCCCAGGCACTGCAGCGAGGCCAGGGACGCACCCGCACCCCCACAGAAGCACCCTAAGGGCCACCAGATCCCATGTTTTCTGCTCCTGAGACGAAAGGGGCCAGCTGCTGCCTCGGGGGAGCTGCCAGGAGACCCCCATGCAAGGGGTGAGGTGGCCATGTGCCGGCAGAGGGGCCAGGAGCGATGCTTTGGAGGTGCCACCGTGTGAGGAGCAGCCCGGCCACTGCTTCCACGCCATGGGAGAGCACCTCCTGGCCCCAGACACCCCGAGGTATTGTCTGATCCCAACCCACCCGATTCTGTCAGGTCTTTCCAAGAGGCAGCAGGAGGCTTTGGACACGTAACCATGGGCTTGCTGATTGCAGCAGGACCGCTGACGTTGGTGCACGCTGGGCACAACCTGTGCCCCCTGATGCCCCCCTGGTGCCCAGCAGCAGTGGCCGGTGCCCTCGTGCTCTGTCCCAGCACCCCGTGGCTGTGTCCCACAGCCCGGCTGGTGCTGCAGGGAGGCTTGCCAGCAGCCCCCGAGCGCTGGGATGCTTGATGTCTGCGTGAGAGCAGTGAGAGCACCGCCGTGGGGCTGCAGGGCCCTGCTGGAGGAGAGGAGGGGCAGGGGAGGAGCGGGGCAGATGATGACCTTGCCCAGCTCGTTAACCTTCGGGTCTCCCTGCAATGCACTTGGCTGCTTGACTCTCTGCTTTAATTAAGGTAGAGTGGCGTTTAACAATTAACTGGGCTGAAAGAAGAGCTTACAGGGAGCTGCAGCAGCTTGCTGAGGCAAGCGCTGTCGCGGAGGAGCGGAGCCAGCCCAGGGAGATGCCCACCCTGCAGACCCTGCAAGCTCTGTTCCCATCACAGCAAGCACGGTGACTTCTGAGTGCCAGGGGTCTCAGGAACCAGGCTTTGTGGTTGGGCCTGAGCCAGGGGAGCCAGGGAGGATCTCTCTGCTGTTTTCAGGAGGGCACAGACACGTGCCTGTGATTATGGGTCAGCAGACCTTACAGCTGCTGAGCAAGCAGGACGGTACCGGGCCTGGGATCCTCTCCACCCATGGTTTATGAGATGCGTGATGTGACTGCTGACCTGCACGGAGCCGGGGAGCAGGCACGGAGAGGGTTAACCTCTGCTGGACCAGGCGCTGGGGAAGCAGCCAGGAGTCTGCCAAGGCGCTGTGCGTTTTGGAGCAGTAACTCTTGGCTGGAGAGTGAAACAGGGACAGCTAATGAGGCTCATGAGGTCTGTTAATACTTAACCTAATGCAACACCTACCGGCCCTGCCGATAAATCAGATGAGCCCCGGCACACCGACCCAGCCAAGCCCCACCACCCACGGGGGTCCCTGCGCGCTCACCTGCATGGGGGTGCAATTCCCTTCCCTGCTTCCCTTTCCTGGGAGACCAGCGTGGGCGGCCCTGGGTCAGACCCCTCTCATAGGCACGACGTGCTTCAGGGAGGTCTGGGGCCACAATGTGGGGCCAGCCCTGGAAAAGTCATGAGCTTGTGGAAGCTCAGTGCTAGGGTCTGTGGATGGAGGTGTGGGGGGCAGCTCAGCGTTCCGGTTTTTAAACCTCTCTAGGAAAACCGAGCCTTGGTTTAATCAGCACTGATTAGCCTCCACTGCCGGAGTGGGGAGAGGCTGCAGTCCGCAGGGTTTGATTTCCAGTGCTCGCGCTGATTCCCGAGCTGCTCAGAGATGCCCGTGCTGCCGCTGAGTGCCACAACTGGCTTCCCATGCAGAAATCATGGCCAAACAATAGAGGCAGAGCCCTCCTGGTGGGACCATGTTACAACGTGGTGGATGGAGAGGTGCCCCCTACCACGAGAAACAGCGAGAGTGCTTCCACTGTGAGGCATGAGACAGTCACACGGCGAAGCCAGACCCCAGTGCAAGCTCTTCTCATGTCCCCGTAACAGCAGAAACTGAAGTGAGTTTGTGAAATCACATTTGGGGTCCTTCGGTGGAAAAGGGCAGGGAGACAAGGAGCCTCCATCCTGGTGTGGATGAGCCTCTGGCCTCGCAGTTTGACTTGCAGGTAGAGGCTGGGGAAAGGCCAATCCTTATTCCTTGGTACTGCTCAGACGTCACAGCTACAGAAGAAAATGTCCTTGAAATGCCAAAGCTTCAGACATTCCTGGGTCCGGGTGCTCAAGGCTGAGTGAAGCTGGCACAGCTGGGTTCCCGGTCAGAAGGTGTGGTGACATCTCGGCAGGATGCTGATGGTTTCCTGCCGAGGACCTGGCTGTGTTTGCTCCTTGTATATCTGCACTGACATTTTCCCTGCTCTTGTTCTTGGCCATGGTGCTTATGGAAGAGTTTGGTATCAGTTGGTGTAACCCCAAAACCTCACAAGCTGGGATCTGGTCTGGACACCCTCAGACATCTGAGGAGGTGGCTCCAGTCAGGCTCTCTGAAATTCGCCGTGATTAGAGCTGAGTGAAAAATCATGCATTGGATCAGCAAAAATTACACTAAATCTGAGCCCTTTAAAAGAAAGGCAGCATTTCAGAGTGATCTCAGTTTTAATGACCTAATAGTTTCCACTGGTTTTATCTCCTCCTTCACCAAAAAAAAGTGAAGGGGAAAGGCAGGAAAAGAAGACAAGAAACAAGGAAAGAAAGGGAGAGACAAAACCCCTCATTTGGAAACTCCCGTGCTTTGGAAAGAGCACCAGGACATCTGTAATAAGCTAGAAAAAATATTTTTTGAAAAAGTTTACAGACGGCAGGTTTCTGCCAGGTACTCACAGTGTCACACCAAAGCTCCCCAGGATGCTCTCGTGGGCAGCACCGGCCCTCGGTGGCAGCAGGGGCTGTTTTTTTTTTTTTTTTTTTTTTTTTTTTTTTTTTTTTTTTTTTTTTTCCCCAGGTCCTGCCATTAAAAATCCCCTTCCAGCCCATGGATCGTGCATCATCCAGGAGTGAGTCTGAGTTATTGAACTGAGCCTCCCAAATTATGGACGCTGTTGTCCTCAGCACCTCTAGAAATCCACAGTGAGCAAAAAAAAATAATCCAGAAATCCAAGTGAGAAAGAATTACATTCCTTCCTGACGTGTTGCCAATCTCCGCCATTTCACAGAACTTGAGTCATGTTCAACAAGGAGCAATTTTCTCTGTTAAATCCTGCAGTTCTGTGCCAACCTCGGATCAAAGATGCTCCTGTGGTGTTGCTGTGCTCTGCCCCCATTGCGGCCACACGCGGGCTTTACCTGTGCTGTCACTGACCTTGCCTGGCCGGCGTGGGACAGCGCGGGATGTGATCCGTGATACTGCACGTCTGCAGATGGTGCTAGCAGTTCCAGTGCCGTGAGGAGAGTTTTGAGGCAAAGTCTTGGCATTTCTTTTCCCTAGTACACTTCTAACTTGGGAAACATTCTGCAGGGAGCATTTCCTTTGAAATTACCAAATTCTGTTTTGGGGCATTGTTATGGTATTTACCCCAGAGGCCTGTGTCTGCTGTTCCTCTTTGTCACTCTCTTTGGGGACTCTTGTAAGGCCACTGCTGAAGCAGCTCTCTGCGAGCCACGGTTTTGCATTCAGCTCATATTTTTTCAATATCATGACTGCTGCATGCTGCCTAACAGGTGCTCTGGACAGTGATTTGGATGGTAGCTTCCAAACAAGGAAAAACAACAATTGGCCTCCCCCCAGAATCATAAGACTAGCTTCAAAACCAGAAGATTTGAAAACAATTGCTGGAGTGCATCCTGCCTTCTTGGGGTGCTTTCATCATCCCATATGCAAGCAGCCTTACCACCATGTGCCCCAGTAACTTGCACATTTGAAGGCGAGCCAAAGCTGCTTTGCTCACATGATGCTGGGACCAGAGGCTATGTGAAGGCAGCGTCAAGCATCTCAAGGTGTGCAGTGAGATCATGAGATGTGGTCACCCTGCAAAGGCTCGGGGCTGATCTTTGTCTCCCCCAGCCTTCCTCTACCAGCACAGCCTCCCCACGGATGGGCTCTGCCTGCTGCCAGGCCACTGCTGTGAGCTCCCAGCTGCTCCCTGGAGAAGCACGCAGGAGGAGGATGGCCATGGGCAAGACCCTGCTGAATTGGAGGCACCCGGGACGGGCGGTGCGTTGCTCATCCCCCCCGCACAAGGTGACACGAGTCTCATTTCACAGGTGCCCGGTGCTGATCCTCCTCCCGGGACCTTTGTGTCCTCCTGTCCTGGCTCTGGGCCGCCTGCAGGGAGCCAGCTCCAGCCAGGCTCAAGGGAGAGGGGCTGGAAGAGCAAGGGACCGTGACCGAGGGCCTGCCAGAACATTTCCCTGGTGGCTTTCTCTCTGTGACAAGTCAGAAAGCAAAATAAAAAGAAGGCAAGCAATCAGCCAACCCACTTAACTGCAGTTTTCCTCCATCAGGATCTATTTAGTTTTATTCAGCCTGACATTGCTCAGAGAGAGGAAGAAATTCTGGGAGCCTAAAACCAGAGGGAGACCACACAGCATGTGCTGGCCGTACGGGGGGAACTCGTCTCCCTTATTGCATCTGACACCAGGCAAGAGGAGCCAGGGTCTGCGGCCGTGGGTGTGAGGAGGCTTTTGGGGACGGAGGCAGCCTCCCCTGCCGCTCGCTGGCTGTGCAGGCATCAGGATGCTGATTTCACTGCCCTGCAGGACGAGGGGAGCAGCTCCCCAGAGCCCACTGGGCTCTGCACTGGCCCCAGCCCCCAGGTCCCGGGTCCCTGCTCTGCTCCACCGTGCAGCACAGGTGGCCTTGGGCACAGCCCTGGTGCTCCAGCTGTGGGCTGGGGAGGAGGGGGTTACGGCGAGACACGGGTCTGCAGATGGATGTTGTGAGCAGAAGCACATCTGTGTCCCTGCTTTCCAGGAAAACCCCTTCTTGGCCCGAATTGAGAGGATTTAACGGTCTGTCACACAGCGAAGGGGAAGGAGCAGCCTGCCTGGAGCCTCCGTCCCCTATGGCAGACCCGTTACTGTGGGATCTGTCAGACACCAACGGCAGGGCTGCAATCAGATACAGGGCAGGGGGCAGAGCGGGAAGCACAGAGGGCTGCCAGCCCACGGGAGGTAGATGTGTCCCAGCCCGTGGCCAGCACTGCTCAGAGGCTGCAGTGTTCCCATCAGATGCCAGCGTTTTGGGGCCAGCTCCTGCCAAGGCCGGCAGCGTCATCCCAAGGACACAGCTCCGAGCCAGGAGAAGGTGCCTGGCGGGGTGGCAGAAGCGATAGCAGAGGCACAGTGATGTCCTGGGGGCACACGTCAGTTTGGGGCTCCATAATAACGACCCCAGCAGCAGCCCCTTGGCCCACCCTGTCCCCCCAGCCATTTCTGACCGTGCTCAGCCAGGGGTGAAGCAGGGGCTGTAGGAAGTGCTCTGCGTCGCCCGGGGACCTCTGGAGCACCAAGCAGCAGGAGGCTCAGGCTGTGGTTCTTGGCACGGCTGCAGGACCAGCAGCTGGCTGAAGACAGATGTCTGCAACGCTGATGCCAAGCTGTCCCAGACAGGATGGTCCTGGGGGAGCTCGTCACACCTCTGTCAGCAGCACGGACACACAGCATAAGTGACGTTCCCAGCTCAGATTCCCTAGCTCTTCCCATCCCTGCTCTGTTCACCCGCGCATTTCCCGGGCTGCAGAGGGGCGCAGATGGCCCCGAGCCTGATCTGACCACCCCAGGAGCTGGCAGAGCCCCTGAACCCATCCCTCGGGCCGCTGCACAGCCCCTGCCCCGCCGTCTGCACAGAGCCATTTGCCCGGCTCCGTTTGCCGTGCGGTTTTGTTCCAGCAGCTGACCTGGCGGTGTCACGTAGCTGCAGTGACCGTGTCCAGCCAGAGCCCCCCTCGCATCGTGCGTCTCTTCTCCTGCCTGCCCTTTTCCTAATGCATCGTTCCTAACTCCTTCTCTCCGTTCCCAAAGCCCAGCCCATCCTGTCCCCCCTGGGATTTTGCTGCAGGATTTCTGAGCACAGAGCCCTGCCCACACCAAGAGCTCGGGCAGAAGCGCGGTGGCACAGCCGGCAGTGCTGGTGCTCCGTCTGCGTGGGGCCTCAGCCAGGACATCACCTCCTCGCCCGTCCTGCCCTGGGGGCTCTCCCCTTGGTGCAGGGTGGGACAGGACCAGGAAGGGCTCGGAGAAGGGTGGCAGGAACGAGTGGGGGTTCGCGAGGCCTGGCTGACAGGGAGAGACTGAGTGGCTCAGGTCTATCTAGTTCATCATGGGAAGGTTAAGAGGCAACTTGATCATAGTCTATAAATACTTACGGAGGGAGGAGATTTCTGATAATGGAGGGTTTTTTAATCTAGCAGATAAAAAATGTAATGAGATTCAATGGCTGCAAGCTGAAGCTAGAAAAACCTAAATTGGAAATAAGATGCATCTTTTAAACAGGGAGTATAATTAACCATTGGAGCAATTTGCCGAGAGATGTGGCGGATTCTCCATCATTTGTGGTCTTTAAATCAAGACTTTCTAAAAGAGTTGCTCTCCCTCAGCCAGAAGTCACCGAGTTCAGCAGAGCCATTGTTGCGCGGGGCAGATCCGTGCCCCATGCTGCAGGGCCCTGCTGGGGCGCCGCGGTGACCCCAAATCCCTGCTCCCCTCTCTGGGTGGGTGCCGCAACACCTGGATGCCAACAGACATATCCAACCTGGGGAAGGAGAGCTCAGCCTCTGCCCTCGCACACCCACCTCATCCCTGTGCCCTTCCCTATGGGGCAAAGCCACGTCCTGGGGCTGGGGACCTCCCGGGCACCCCACGGGCTCCCCATGCAGCGGCACCACTGGGCCTGGCTGCCTGGCGGCCGTGCACACTCCCTCCCTGGTGCTGTTACTTCTCTGCTGCTGCTTTTTTATTTTTTTTTATTTTTTCCCTTTGGTTTCTTTCTGGATATTTTTTCCTTGCTGCCCTATTTTTTTTTTCACCTATAATTTTCTCCATTGACTTTAATTAAGCTCTCCCCAGGCTCGCTCTGTAGGCAGGCTTCCCCGGGTCTAATTAGACTCTCATCATAAGTAATCTACATGGAAAGCAAACATGTGTGTGTGTGTGAGAGCCAGTGAGATTTATAGAGAGCATGCAGGGAGCAGATGGGTGCATAAAACACTACAAATAATTCTGGTGCAGATGCAGAAAAGGCAGGCACTACGGTGGGGACTGGAGTCTTCCCCACACACTCCCATAAGTCAAACCTTTCTCTCTCTCTCTCTCTCTAGGTATCACCACATTTCCCACAATAAAATCAATAGTGCAGATCAGAGTAAATCATCTTTGACTGGAAAAGCAGGACTCGTTGATAGCAGCGATTCCCAGATGAGACTTAAGGAGATGTCTCACACCGATCTGTTTCTAACCATGTACTTAAGACCCAAGGTGTATGCTGGAGTAATTATCAGAGGCAGGCTGCCCGCGGTGAGAGCTCTGTGCTGACTGCTCAGGGATGGAGAGCGGGTTATGGTGCGGGGCCACGCAGCACCGCCCGGGAGCTGTGCAGGGCAAACATCACCCTCAGGGGCAGCTGGAGCTTGGGAGTGCTCTGGGGGTAAGGAGGGGAGGTAGAAATGCCCCCAGCCCAGGGCTGGGATTCGCCCCATGATGCCATTACCTGGGGAGTCCCAGCACTTTTTCTGCTTCCCAGAGCATGAGTGGGACTTCTCTGGCGTGTTGTTCATCCACAGTGACTGACCCATGCAGAAATGTGGCTTCAGAGGCGGTGTCCAGCCCAGGGCAAAGACTCAGCAGAGCACAGCTCCCTGGTTTGCTCTGCCTGCTGTGGGGTCACCCTCGCCCTTGGAGGGCACAGACCAAAATCCCTCCCATGTGCCCTGCTGGGCAGGCGCTGGGCAGCAAGACAAGTTGTACCTAGTGGGAGAGCCCTGGGACAGGAAGAAAGTGCTGCTGGCAGCGGGGCATGGCTGTGATTCACGGGGTTTGGGGAGAGCAGACACCACTGGGCCATCTAGATCTGGTGGTTTCAGCTTTTCCTGGTGTGAACCATCACTGGGCATGTTCTCAATGGGTAATTTAAGCCCTGTTGGCAGGCTGAGGCTCTTGTTGGTTGCCTTTAGGAATTTTCTGGCTGGTCCAGTGATGTTTACTAACACAGGCTGGAAACTGCAAGATCTGGTCTCCACTGCCTCCCAGGGCAGAGGCTTTCCCACACTGATTTGCAGTTTGAGACCCAAAAATTGTAGCTGAAACATCTGCAGAAGCATCCAGAGATGGAGACTTCCAGATCTTTAGTTAAACTCTCCTGTGATAAAAACTTTTGCCTGGTTTCCAGCCAGAGTGTTTCTAGCTGGGTGCCTGACCCAGTACGTGCTGTCTCTGTAGCTCTGCCAGACATGCAGGTCAATCCCCCGGCCAATTTCCAGCTTTCCGCACTTCTTGTTGGGCCGTGCTTGGTGAGTGTTCCCCTGCAAGGTGTTTCCTCCAGCCCTTGTATCATTTCTGTGGCTCTTTTCTCTGCACCTGCAAACTTTCCACTACCTACGGAAACCCTGGACACCAAAACCACATCCAGCCTTCCAGCATGTGCCTCAGCAACGCTTCTCCATGCGGTGTGTAATTATGCCATGAAACTCACTGCCACGCTATGTCACAAAGACCAGAAGTGTAAATGTCTGGAAAGGCAGGTTAGACAAATTCCTGGTCAATTGGGCCACCGATGACCACTGCAGGACCTGCAGGAATGACCCGAATGCTACGTGCGGTGCTGGAAGTCCCTGAATCGTTTACTGTCAGAAGCTGGGAAAAATACCGTGGCTCAGTGCCGGTGTTGCATCTCTGAGCATCTGCTGCTGACCTGGTTGGAGATGGTCCAGGGGTTGGATGGAGCTTGGGTCTGGCACAGCTCAGCCTCTCCAACATCCCTGGGTATGTGGAGAGAGAGGCTTCAGATGGCCAAACACACTTCTCCCGTGCAGGTATGTCTCTTGGGCTGCTCATCCCAGGTACCTCTGTAGACTTTGGAGACAAAGGGGCATTTCCAGGATGTGAATTAGCTTGTTCTCAGCTTCCCGTGTGAAGCAGGCAGACATCTCTCCCATTGGAGCTGGTTCTCCTTGCTGCAGCAGTGTGGGCAGCAGGGCAGGGAGGGGATTGTGCCCCTCTGCTCCGCTCTGTGAGACCCCACCTGAAGCCTGCGATCAGCTCTGGGGCCCCCAGCACAAGGAGGACATCGACCTGTTGGAACAAGTGCAGAGGAGCCCACGAGGATGCTCAGAGGCTGGAGCACCTCTGCCATGGAAGCAGGCTGAGGGAGTTGGGGCTGTTCAGCCTGCAGAAGAGAAGGCTCCGGGGAGACCTCGCAGCGGGCTGACGGGGCCCAAAGGGGGCTGCAGGGCAGCTGGGGAGGGACTCTGTGTCAGGGGGTGTGGGGATGGGATAAGGGGTAGTGGCTTTAAACTAAAAGAGGGTAGGTTTAAATTGAATATTTGGAAGAAGTTCTTTACCCTGAGGGCGGTGAGGCCCTGGCCCAGGCTGCCCCCAGGAGCTGTGGGTGCCCCGTCCCTGGCAGCGCCCAAGGCCAGGCTGGATGGGGCTGGGGGCACCTGGGCTGGAGGGAGGGGGCCCTGCCTGTGGCAGGGGGATGGAATTGGATGGTCTTTAAGGTCCCTTCCAACCCAAACCATTCTGTGATTCTATGATTGTTTTTCTTGTTTTTCTTCTAAAACTGACCATGTCGTGAGGGTGAAGAGAAAACCAAGAAGAGAACAGATACACTTTATTTGCAGTGGAGATTTATTTCAGGTTAACTCAGAATGTTTCATTTTGCTATTGCTGTAGGAAAAAAAATCAATCAAACAAAAAAACCAGAAAGTTACTAATTTAGCTTAAGACTAATCATTTGTCCTGTGTTTTGCCTTTTGGTCCCAGAACAGAAGCCAGACCCTGTGATGACTTTCTGCAGGTGCCTGGTATCGCCCGAATCGTGGGGAATTCCCGCTGGCAGCACCTCCTGGCTCTCAGCCTTCGCCAGGTCCCTGCCTGGTGCCGGACAGCCCCTGCCTGGTGACACGGAGATGGGGAGGTGCAGGACGGAGGCAGCCACCCCAAAACCTCCCCTTTCACCCAAACCCCGTCCGGCCACGGGGCCTGGCCAGCCCAGCTCTGCCAGCCTCACTGTGCCGCTCTGATAAACTGCACATGGAATATTTGTTTCAGATATTTAAATACATCTCAGGGTTCAGATCACAGCTTCTCAACAGCAGTTAAATAAGTAACACATTCATATTTTGTAAACTGTTTCTCACAGCTTGTTTATTTAGGGTTATAACTCGATTTGGGCTCCTTATGGAAGTGTGACTCATTGTTTAATGTGTCAGCTCATTAGCAATACTTGTTTTTGCCTTATATTTCTGTGCTACCACTAATTGCTGAGCCCACTGTGAGCTTCAGCTTCCAATGACACTGTGGAAAATGCAAGAAAATAGATCAGTTACTAGATAAAAGGCAACAGAAATAAACAAACTCACGAACCTGCAGAGGAAGCTTTTTAGCTGCTGTGATTTTACTCCAAGGAGACACTTCCCTTGCCTGGGAGATGGATGCCACCAGTTCCTGGGCTCCTCTGCCAGGAGGAGTTGAGCGTGAGCAAGCTAAGGAACACGGATCATGAAGAAAGTGGATCAGGGCCACTTCTCCGCGTAGGCACAAGCGGGCTGAACGCCTGCAGCTCCGAAAAGATGCCCTGGGAAAGGAGAAATCCATGAGCTGAGTTTGGGCTCTTCCTTCTGTGCATTTTATTTCTCTGAGACCCAGGGGGCTGGGATGGAGGTGGTGATAGCAGCACCCGCCCTCCCTTTGGCAAGAGGGCCGTGGCCCAGCATCACCGTTCAAGGTGCTTTGGAGACCGGTGCAGAGACCGAACAATCCCAACCTGCTTGGCGAGGCTGCAGGCACTGCTGTGAGCAGTCAGCCTCCCCACGGGCTGGGCGGACAAAAAGGCACCGGGGCACCAGGGGTCCCCCACCACGGCCCCGTGCTCGGGCTCTTCTCCTCTGCCACCTGCCCACAGCTCTCAGGCCAGCCCGTGGGATGGGGGCTTCCCAGGCTGCTCTCTGCTCGGACCATGCCAGTGACGTCTTCTTGACGTCTTTTACAACCCGTTTTTGTCATTTAGGTTTCATGTGGTGACCAAGGGCTCTCTGGAACAAGCCTGGAAAATCCTGATGTTCATGGACACATTGTCTCTGGCAAAGCAAATGTTCTGGACGCTTTAAAATCAGCCTTCCCTGCGGGCTGGCTTCCTTCCTTTATTCCCTCCTTTTCTCTGCATCACTTGAGCAAGATTTTTTTTCTGCTTTGCTGGCACAAGCTTCTTTCTAAGAAAACTGCTATTAGTTTCCTACATGGTTTTATAAGTTTTCACAAAGCATTTAAAGGAACAACAACCACTGAATGATAAAAATATTTTATGGGAGAGAGAACGAGAAAAAAAAATCAGAAAATTGGAGGGGTCAGCGGTGATGTCAAAGAAGGCGAAGGGAGCCAAATTGTCTGATTCATGCGTTTAACTTTTTCCCCTCTGCAGAGCCTCCAGGGAGTGTTGCCGGGAAGGGTCAGGCTGGAAGTGGCGCTCGCTGGTGCCTCCCAGCAGCACAAGGAGCCCCCCAGCACAGGCAGCATCGGGCCCCGGCCGGCCCCGGGTGGCTGCCAGGCGGTGTCGGGCAGGGGAGACACCAGCACCCTGTGGCTGGCGTCAGGAGCAGCGTTGCAATTAGCGAGAGGAAAGCCAGGGAAGGTTAAGTAAACTCAAGCTTTCCAGAGGAGGCTGCAGTAGCCAAAGCTCCAGGGCTGTGTTTCTGGCCAGAAGTGCAGCAGGTTTGGAAAAAGTCGTGGTTGGAGCTGGGGAGCATCCAGCCCGGGTCTGATCCGGGCACTGCTGAGAGGTGGTGCTGGAGGAACCAGGCAGAAGGCAGCCCCCTCCTCCCGAGGCACTGAGCCCCACATCGTGCCCTGCGGCACCCCGTTGGCATTCAGTCCTTATCTGCTCCATTTTCCAAGGGCTCCTCGGGGATTTTCCAGGGCTGCTGCCCAGGCCCGGTGCTGCCGCGGATGCTCGGCAGCAGGGGCACCCAGCACGGGGGACACACTGCCTCTGCCGCGGCTCAGCAGAGCGGGGAGGAAGAAAAATTCATTGTCTGATAGATGTAACAGGGCAGGATTGTGTTTTCCAGCTCCGAGGAGGGTTTGCAAACAATGGAGATTAAAAAATAAATAAAAGCCATAAAAAGTGCTTGACAATGTCCTTTTAAATTATATTTTTTTTCCTGAAAATATGCAATAAATCCCATGCAAGAGTCATGAAAGTACCTGAAATGCTCTTAGAAAGATTTATGGGCATCTTACCACTATTCTCAATAAAGTGAATATGCTGCTTCCAACATAATTTCTCATCACCCATACTTCAGATTCCTGAACTCCTTTCAGTCAGCCTATCCCAAGAAATACTGTAACATCAGGCTGTCTGAATTACATCTTCTTAGAAATAACCGTCGTGTCTGATTTATACGTGCTAGCCGGGATCTTTCTCCTTTGTCCACGTTGCTGAATCCAGTGCTTTTTAGCTTTGACCAAGTGCCAGTGAGCTGTCCCTGTAACTTTTCCAGGGAACTTTGTCATCCCAAAGCAATCTAATCACTACCCCAAAGTAGTTTGGAGACTGCTTTTGAGACACGCACTCCTGATATGGAGAAGAAATGGGATTTAATACCTGCCCCGAGATGTCGTGTGCCAGGGGAGGCGGCAGGCAGAAGGCAGGGACGAGCATCCCCCCTCGCACCATGGCAGTGTCGGACGAGGGTTACAAAGGGGGTGCTGCGGGCCCCACCCGCCCCATAGACGAGGATCACCCCGTGACATCCCCCTGAGCAGAGCAGCTTCTGCAGACCCTGCCCAGCTGTCTCTGTGTTGGCCACGGCCATTGCCATTGGCTTCTGCAAGCCAGTCTGCTCCTGGCCGTGCTGACGGACCCCAGGCAGGGCCGTCCTGGCTTTGGGTTGGTGCTGGGACGGCTTCTGACCGGTGCCCGCGGCTGGAGGTTATTCCCAGTTTTTCCCACTGACACCCCAAAGGGCCGATGCCGGGACAGGGCAGAGCCCTTGGGCTGGCAGGGGACAAGGCATGGGACAGGCTGGTACCCTCCTTGCCCTTCTGTGTCTCCTCCATCACCTGCAGCAGCCCTTTAAAATCCTCACCCTGGGCAAGTCAGTGCATCCTCTGGGACTTTCGGAGACATCTGCAAGAACCTGGCAGCACTGAGCTCTCATGGGTGTGGAATTTATGGGGGGGAGAGCAATGGCACTGGGGAAGAAAAGCCCCAAATGTCTGCATTCTGTGTTCTTCTCCAGCAGGAGAAATGTCTTTTAATTTTTGGGTTAAAACAGTCGTGACCTGGGAGACATTTGGGCTGTTTATCCTTGTTTCCACCTTCCTTATTTCTTTAATTTGCCCACTAGTGAAAGAATGCCAATAATTTTTGTCCCAGAATTCTTAATGACTCTGGGTTTATTTTAGTTTTTCACCTTCTTTCTGTTCCACAGTCCTTTTCTAATGTGCAGAGGTTTGCAAAATGAGGTACCAAGGGCAAAATTACAGAAAAGGAAACAAGGAGCAAGGTCAGTGTCCTTCTTCCAAGGGTAACTGGGTTCTGACAAAAGGATATGGACAATAGCAATCTGCTAAAAAAAACTTGAAATGGGGAAAAGAAAAAGGTAAATTATGATGTTGGTAATGACAAATGGAGAATTAAAGAAAATCACATCCATACGTGTTTGTTTTGGAGAAAGGATAGATTTTGATACTAGGTAAACGTAAAGTTTGTGGGGCAAAACCATGGACTTCAGGGGTACCCAGTGACACCACTACCATGGGCTCCAGGTGGGCTGTGCAGGGCAGTGCAGCCTTTTGGGGCAGTGGGGCAGTGGGGTCCATCCCCACCAGCATGAACCTCACCCACGACATCACTGTGCAATTTGCTAGCGGCTTGCAGCGTGGCAAGCTCGGGAAGGGGCTGTAAGAGAGCATTACGAGGTCCTTGACCAGGCAGGGGGCATTTTTTCTGTTTTCTAATGTAGTGAGTACACATATCTAACTAAATTGTACAGTGCTCAAATATTGCCACCTTGTTCATCATTCAGCAGGGAATAACCCTGCTTTGTGTGGGATGCTCCTCTGCAACCTCTGCGGAACACAAGCCCACAGAGGCACACGTGTGTGTGCACATCACAGCACACATTCTTCTTTTGAGGTCCCACCGGCCAAAACCCACTACAGCAGCCACCAGAACGGGTGCACGGCCGAGGGCACGAATTCTCTTGCAGATGCAAACCCTGGGTGGGAGGAGCTGGGAGGCAGAGGGCTGAGATGAGCCTGGCAGAGCCCTGTCACCGCTGGGAGCGCCGGGGGCCGGGGGTGTCCTGGGGGCCTGTCCTGCACAGACCGAGGCCGGTGCTCTGCAGACCCCGCTCGGCCCCACAACTGGGTGCTGACCCTGGCCATGGCCGGGGCAGGGGCAGGGGCTGGGGGTGGCTGCGCTCTCCTCCCCCCGCTGCTTGCCTTGGTTCAGCTCCGGGAAGCCTTAAGGATTTCGCCTCCTGTATCTGTGCTTTCTGCTGGTGTGCCGGGGAAATCTGCGCCTACTCAGAATGTGAATTTCCAGGATTATTTTTTTTTTTTTAAAAAAAAGAAACACAGAAAAGAAAATCTTGTTTCACTTTCACACGTTTCAAACTGCCTTTTTTAAATAGCAACTGCAAAGATGGAAGCAGGGAGGCAGAGCCAGGCGTGGATGAGCCCGGAGGGGGAAGGTCCCTGCTGCGCCCCCAGCCGGGATGGGGTCTGAGTCCCGGTCAGGGCCAAGGGCAAACGGACCCGGAGCCACCTCCTCCCCGGGCCAGCAGCACAGCCCTCCTCCCTGCCCCCTGATCCTCTGCCAGCCTCAGAAATCAGCCTTCTCAGCACTAACCAGTCCTCACATTGGGTCATCCCAAAGAGTTAGGAAATGTAGCATCCCATTTGGAAATGCTTGCCGAGGGCCAGTCACTCATTTCAGTGCTGGGATTTGTGTGTGTGCTTTTTGCATTGTCACATTAGTGCTTTGCTACACACCTGCCTATTCATCCTCTGTGGGGGTCCCAGGACCACCGCCCAGCCACTGCAGGAGCCCCCCAAGCGCAGGACACCCCACGGGGTCTGCTCCGGTCCGGCATCCGAGCCTCTTCCTCCCGGGAGCACCAGAAAAGCTTCCAGGGTGCTGCTGTCACCCTGGAGCCAGGGCCCTGACCTTGAAGCGGTGGTGTGGGGCCAGGGGAGCGATTTTCCATCTGGTTGCCCTTGGCTGCTCCAGCCCGCGCTGGAGCTGTCCTGCAGCAGGAGGTGCCAGGCGCACGCCTGGCTGGGTTTTGGCGAACGCGAGCACAGAAATAACCAGGGAGTTGCATGCACTGAAGAAAAAGGCAGAGCGGAGATGAGAGGAAGGACAGCAGAGCATGGCCTCTGAAACTGAGGATTCAAATAGTTCCAGCAATTAATTGGTTGTGTGATGAGAAGCATGCGCCGACTGTAAAAATGTTGCTGCACTGGGTCGTGTGTCTGGGAGCACTGACATGCATCAGTGTTTGCACGGCAATGATGATGTGATGCTTGCATTTGAATTCTTGATGCTGTGGTCCTTTCTCTGCAACACCGACCTGCCTTAAGGAGCGCCCGCTGCCCCACCTCCCCTCACCTACCTTCACCCCCAGACCCCCAGCCGCGGGACTGGCACCTGCACCTCGCACCCCGTCCCTCCCAGGGGCAATGCCGTTAGGGTGGAGGCACCTGGCCTGAAAGGAGGGAACGAAGTTGGTCAGGTTGTTGGAGGCTGAACACGGAGATGGGGGTGAGGGCTGCCTGCACCTCCTCCCCGCGTCCTCTCCTGGCTCCCAGCCGATGGAGGGGGACGTGCCTGCTGCCAGCGCCAGGACGGAGAGGATGCGAGCGCTGCGGAGAGACTCCGGTGTCCGCCATGGTCCCTCCGGGATCCATCTCTCCAAGAATAAGTGTCTGTGTCTCCATGGCCTCCGGAAAGCCAATCAACAACACTCGTTAGCTGCCATTTGGGCTCCCAGTGTCTCCAGCCTATAATTCAGTGGCTTGTGTGCATTAATTGTCAAGCTCAGAGTGCTACAAAGATGCCCAGCCTGGCTTTCTTGTGGTTTGCACTGGCGCCTGTCAGCACCAGCTCGTTGTCCTTCAGCTGAGCTCTTTGGCAGAGCAGCCTGGGTCCCGGGCCTGGCTCTCCAGGACACATCCACAGTCCTGGTCTCTGCTCCGGCCCCAGCCCGCTGGATGACCCCAGCCTGACAGCGGAGCAGCCCCAGAGCTGCCCACAGGAGCACAGCAGAGCCTCTTTTCCACTGGGCTCACAGACTTACCGGGGTAAGCCCGTGCTGTCTCCAGGTGCACGGGAGTGTTTTGCGGCTCAGTGCAGGCATGCTGAGATAGACCCCATCTCAAAACCCTATCGCTGCTACCCCGAGGATGGGAGTGTGCACACAAACCTCACCCGTGTGCTCGCAGAGCCCGTGTGGACATCACCGTGCAAGTCCAAGCTCTTGGGGCAGGGCTGTCTCAATGTCCTGTCAAACACTCGAGACAACGAGCCTGAAGAACAAAGAACCCCAGTGACTCGTCCATTTGCTCAGCTGCCTCTCCGACTCACAAGCAAATAAGACTGGAGATCTTGGGCCTTCCCCAGGCACATGGTGCTCACCTGCTTGTTCTGCTGGGAGCGGTGGCAGGGCTGCCCCTGGGCTGTGGGTTGACGACCAGTGCAGCAGGAGGGCTGCTGGCCGGCTCTGCCTGCCCCAACCCCTCTGGTCCTCATGCACTCCCCAGCTTTTGCTGCCAGGGGTAACTGGGGCCCAGCAGCTCAGTGGTCTCACGACTGGATTCCTCGGATCTCCCGAGTTAAATCCACCTGGTTCTGGTGATTTGCTCCTGTCGATGCTTCTGACTGATGCTTCGGTTTGAAATGCTTCCCAGACCCCATCCCTGAAGACCAGCTCTGGCGCAGGGACCGCGTGAAGCTCTCCCAGTGAGCGATAATGCAGATAATTCATCCGTGTGACCTTTTCCTCGCGGAGTGTTTCTCTTACATCTTTACCATCTCTTGGCCCAGCAGACTTTTTGGCAGGCTCTTTGCTTCTGATGTATTTGAAAAAGCTTTTATTACCAGCTTTTACACCATTAGCAAGCTGCTCCTCCAAGTCTTTCCTGGCTTGATCTGCCAGGGTTTAATATTTAGCTCACTTGCCTTCGTGCCACTCCATTACGTGCTGGGGGAGGCTGGTCCCAGCCTCCCTGCCGCTGTGCCTGCCATCTCCCCCACACCCCCAGGCTCTTGCGCTCCCAGAGCAAACACGTGGGCAAAACCTTCCCGTTGCATTGCGACATTTGGGACTTAAAGCTCTGGTTTCTGCAGTCAGGTAACTCCGTGGCAATGCCAGCTTTCACCGTTGCCTGCTCCCAGACCAGAAACGGGGCAGCAAGAAGGGAGAGCCCAAAGATAACGGGGTGACAGGAGCAGTCTGGTGCCTGGGATGCCCCAGGGTGAAGGAGGGAGGCTTGTGTATCTGGGCAGCCCTGCAGACCTCAGCCCTGGCTGCCCGCAGCTGGTGGCAGAGGGACCCCCACACATCACCTGTGGCATTTAATTGTCCTGGCTGGCGTGCCAGCGAGCAGACCGGCTTTCCTCCTGCCCTGCATCCTCAGCTCACAGCCCCCGTGCAGGGAGGAGAAAGCCTTTCGGGGGAGAGGGATGGACGCAGGGTTTTGTCTGGATGCTCGCGGGCTGCAGACGGCTGATGACAAGATGCTCGAGCCAGACGGCTGGCAGGAGCTGCCGCTGGCACTCAGCGGCACTCGTGTGACACTGAGCAGAGCCGCTGATTACACCCAGGTCCTTCAGCGGGTGGGGGGGACATTACAATCAATAAGCAGCTCTGGATATTATTTAAGAAGTCAACGGTACCAGCTTCAGGACTCTCTCATCAGATAACTGAATGGCTGGGGGAAATGCAGATAACACCACGGTGAGATCGCAGGGGAACGGCAGGTTAAGAGGCGCAGCTGCCTCCAAGCAGCACAGACTCTGTTATCTGTGGAGGAGCTTCCAGGTCTCGCTGTCAGCTTTTAAAGCTTTTAATGACACAGCTTGTGAATGGAAATAACCCCTGTAAAATAAAGGGTGGTGCGTTTTTCAGTCTTAGATTCTAACTTTGCGGTATTAGCAAGGAGCTGATCAATTTTTCATACAAATATAAAAATCTAGGTTGGTTCGTGTTGGGATGTGATGAATGCTCAGCCCTGCCAGGGTCTTTATATAATGTCACTTGGGTTTGCAGTAAAAAAAAAAGAAAACTAGGAGACCCTGGCTAATGCACAGACTGAAAATGTCGCAGCACGCATTGCCCCTGGCCCTTTCCTGGCAGGACTTGGTCTGTCATCCACACGGGATGGATGAGGACTGTACGGGGACCTCGATGTTCACACTGCAGCGTGTGGTTCTCCCTAAATGCTGTGGGCAGAGGAGCACCTCGGCCCCTGGAGCTGGCTGAGCATGTGGAGAGCTGCAGGTGTGGGGGGTGTCCTGCGAACTGAGACCCCCATGGGGCCCCCGGAGCCAGGAGGCTGCTGCCTGCATCCCCTGCCAGCGGTGGTCTCCCTGGGAGGTGGGTGGCGGAGCAGAAGGGGATGGTGCCCACCGGGGGAACGGTGGTGCCCACCTGCTTCTGGGGTGCAAGGGGATGTGGCGCTGCGATGAGCAGGAGCTGATCCCGGGCAGCCAGTGGGAATTTCTGGCCATCTTCTGGGATCAGGGCATGTGCTACGAACTGGGGAGGCCTTGAGGTCCCGTCCTTCAGAGGCACTGCCATGTACACCCAATTCCTCACCATCTGCACGGGGAGGCAGAGGGTACAGGTGGAGGAAAGCCAGTCGGGTGCAAGGGGTGCGTGGGGTGGGACACCGAGGGGAGAGCCATGTCCCATGGGGACAGGATTCAACAGCTTCCTGACATGGTTCTGAAACAAGTCCTAAGCATATGGGTACTGCTCAGCCTGCCTGGCCCGGGGGCCCACCAGAATGCTCATTTGTTCCCCTGCATCAGCTGCTCCTAGTCCTGAGCTCAGCCGCATGCAGCACCAGGTCCTCTGCACCACTTTTGCAGACTGGCTTTGTAAAGACTCCCAGAAGATGCCCAGGGTTGTCCAGGAGCTGACAGCTCCCGCGATGGTGAGTTCACCTCGTGGGGGGCACCGGCCCGGCGGTGGGATCTGGCCGGGTCGAGCTGGGCAGCCGATGGAAGCCACAACTCAGCGCATCGCTGCCCCTGCTCCCTGCTCTGCTGCTGCTCTGGGGTTTGCTTCTCCGAAGGTGTCCCCAGGGCACAGGGCTGGGGCAGCCCTGGCTTGCTCGCAGGCTGAGGGATCCTCATGGGGCATCAGCAATCTGCCTCCTCCACCCAGAGCTGGCTCTGCTTTGTCCCCTGTGCCACTCCACTCGCTCCTGCATGCTCGTTTGTCCTTCTGCCCTGCCCACCCGCCCCTCCTCACCCTGTCCCCTGCCTCCTGTCCATTCGGACCCCCCAGATCCGATGCTTGTTCCTGCCTCATCACTGCATCTCCAGTAACACTCACCCGTGCTGGGCTGGTGCCTGGGGCTCTCTGGGGTGGAAAACCCAGGGCTGCTGGCAGCTTCTGCCGCTTGCGGTGAGCTGAGCGCTCGTAAATCCCTGGGGCTGTGATTAGTTCTTTGTGTTGTTATTTAACAGCTTGTCAGGGGTTCACACGGGCAGCTCCAGGAAGATGAAGGTTTGGGGGTGACCTCACCTCAGCGCAGGCCAGCGGGAGCTGCTGGTTTTGGGTGGTGTGGTGAGCTACCGCATCCCCATCCACACAGCTGGAACGAGGGACACCAAAGTCCTGAGCTCCTGATCCACACGATTCCTCCTTCCTTCCCGCGCCTTTTAGACCAGTTCCCTTAGAAAAATCCAAATTGTGCTCCCAGACTGATTCAAACTCTGGTTTTCCATCCGTACCTCCTACAGCTTTGAGTTCCACAAGGGATTTGTGCTGCAGGCTTCACTATTTCCTTTCCATTATTGACTTAAAACCCTCTGTGTGTGGGGAGCAGCTCCTGGTGTCGCTTTGCCTTCCCCACCACCCCTCCGGGGCTGCTCCCTGCTTTGCAGCCCTGTCTGCACTGCAGACCTTTGCCTTCTCCAGGGCTGAGGTGACCGGTCCTGGACCTCCTCCCTGGGGTCTCTGCAGGTTTGCTGCTGAGCATCATGCTCCAGCTCCTGCCATCACCTCTCCGGAGCAGTAAATAGCATGGCTGGGTGCACGAGATCCTCCTGGGGGGGGGGGGGAAGGATGTGCCAACAGCCTTCAGCATCGCCTTCCCCTTCCCAGCTCGCGTTGCTCCCTCCTGCTGCTCGGAAGCTTTGGGTGGGACCCCGAGCAGAGCCTGAGCCCCTTCCCACCAGCTGTCCCCATCTCCAGCTGAGGAGGGGCGAGCGGAGGTTTGGGGCAGGACGGCAGCGCTGCTCTGCTCTGCAGCTCAGCAAAGGTCGGGGTTCAGAGCTGCCAGGAGAGCTGTGCTCGGCGGGGACGCCTGACCTCGGACCTTTCTGTCTGAGCTGGGGAAAGGGAGAAGGTAAGAGAAGGCACCCGACTGAGCAGCACGGTGCGGCCTCCCCGGGGAAGGCAGCTGGGCATCGGTGGCCCTGCTGCCTCTGCCCTGCTGCTGCTCCTGCCTGGCCCAGGGCTGGGAGGTGGCTCAGGAGCCCTTCCTTCAAACAGGAGGACAATTAACAAGAAATAAAATATCAGCGAGCCTTGAAAATCACCTGGAAGATAATAAAGAGAAAACAAATCTCTCCTTTTTTTTGAGAGAGAGCTCTTCTCAGCTCAGCAGATTTATTGCTGCCTTTTTAAATTTTAACAACTTGCGAGGCCAATGCACTGACTTCCATTACATTAAAACTTTTGCTTTTTATTCCCTAATTTGAAGCAGAAGGGAAGCTAAATCACCAGGCAGTGAAAGGTTTGCAGTCGACAGGCGCTGCTGTGTGAGGAGATGGATGTCTCTGGCAAGGTGTCCTGTCTGCGCGGTGGCACGGGGGTGCAAGGCGAACACGGTGAGAGGCTCCTGCGGCATTTTGGGGTCCTGGAGGTGGGTGAGCACTGCCCTGAGAGTGTGCTCCACCTTTTCGAGGTCAGACGATGTGCATTCTGCAGGGCAGGGGCCGGTTAGGGGGTTTGGGCTGGCTTGGGGCACCCATGTCCCTGTGGTGGGCTGGTTCTGCACAAGAGTGGGTCTGGTCCACCCGCGGACACGGCTTCGGTCTGGCAGAGGCACGGAGAAAGCAGCTGCTGTGCTCTGCCACTCCTTGCTGCCAGACCTTGAGCAGGCACCTCTCTCCAGCTCCGTCTCCAGGAGGGCCCTACAAAAAGCCTTTCCCTTGAGTGTCTTACAAACCTTTTTCACTTGTCGCTGCTTGGCAAGGACTGGGGGCCTCAGGGGGATGCTCACGGGGTGCCTACACCTTGCCTTCACCCACTGCACCCGAGCAGAGGGCATGTTGCTCTGCGTGCCTCCCCATGGGACACCGTGCCATGACCCTGGCTGTCCCCACAAACTTCAGAGCTGAGCTGTGGCCCCGTGGGCACGCGCGGTGTCTCCCATTGCCCTCAGAAGATCTGGACCACGGGGACCCGGCGAGCTGCAGGGTGCCACGAGGGGCACGGCCGTGCTCGGGGCATTCAGAGCCTGGTATCGACGTGTGCCAGGCGCCCTGGGCAGTGAGGACAAGTGCAGCAGAGGCTGCCATGTGCTGTGCACCTGCATAGTGCTGGCTCAGAGCACAGGTTTCCTGGGGTTGTTAGTGGCACTGTTGCCTGGTGGCAATAGTGAACGCTTCGCTGCTGAGGGGACGTGGATTTGGTGTCAGGAGGAGGCAGACCGACAGCCTGGGGGTCCCTGTGCACCAGGGGGCAGGAGGGGAGCAAACACCGCGCCTGGTGGCTGCATCTCCCCACCCGGTGCCCTGCACATCTCTGGTAGGTGCCAGCAGCCCAAGGCAAGCACGGACACTCACCTCCGACACGGACGTGGCTGAATGCTGCGGGGTTTTATTTGGCCAGAAGTCAGGGAAACTCCCGAAGGGGCAGGGTTCGCATCCTCCTTCGCACCTCACGCCCCGCTCCACGTGCAAACACCCACGTGCACCCCGCAGCCCTGGGGCTCTTCTGTGGGCTTTGGTGAGGGGCTGGCCTGTGAGCAAAGAGCAGCCGAGGTCTGCCAACTGGTTCGAGCTGAGGCGTAGAAGAATTTAGGGTCAGGCCCCCTTCTTTTACAGGCTGAAGGTGTTCTACCCAGGGAACAGCTTTTCCTGGCCTGGGAAACCTGGCGGCCACAGTCCTGCAGGGGTCTGCAGTGCAGCGTCACCCACGCGCCACGGGGACCTGCCAGCCCCAAATGAGGGTGCTGCCCGGGCCCCAGATTTCATCAGGGTGGAAGGGGAGCGAGATGGCACAAGCAGAGGTTGTGCAACCCCGCGGAGTTACTCATGGTCAGATGCAGCATCAAGAACCTGCTTTTCGTGAGGAACTTGACTTGCTAATGAGCAACGAATCTGGGTCAGGCATTTCCCACACTGGGGATGGGTGGACGCGGGCACGGGCACCTACCCGGGAACCTGGAGACACGGGGCAGGGCAGCCGGGTTTGTCTCTGCCTGCGACAACCACGGGAAACTCGTGCGCGGGGCGCTCTGCCTGCTGCCTCCTGCCAGTTCCAGCGGGCTGGGTGCGTGTCTCCGCTGGCTGCGAGCAGCCGCAGCTGTGCATCGGGCCCCGGGATCGGCACAGAAACTTGGCTCCTGCCCGCGGGTGCCTGCTGCACCGTGGGTGCAAGTCCCTTCAGGCCCCTGCTCCTCCCGCACAGCGCCACGGGTCGCAGCTGCCCCTCTCCTGGGAGCAAAGCACGAGCTGCTTTGAGACCTCTCACTGTATTCTGTAACACAAGAATTGTGCTGCCCTGCACGGGTGTTCATGGGGGGACAGGCTGACCAAAGCCGTGTCACCAACCAGCCCGTGGCCCTCTGCTGTGCTCTGGGTCCCTGCTCAGCACCCTCCACCTGCTGGGGTGGGCAGGACCCTCCCCGACCCGGGGTCCCCCTGCCAGCACCAGGCAGATTTTCTGGCCCCCAGGGCTGCAGCACGGCAGGGAAGGAGCCTGGCAGGGGGTCTTCCTCTGCACCCCCCCCCCGAGCATCTCTGTTCCAGCATCTCGTGGCTCTCGGACCAAAATCTCAAAAATTAGGCACAGCAGTCTTTTTCATTTGTATGTACGTCTGGGCACTGGATTTAAACATGAAATTGGTGCACTAAACGGGGGTGGAAGTACAGGCAAGTGGCTAATCAGACCTTTACACCCTGTGTGCCGACTGGGATGCCCTCGCCTGATTTGCAGGTTGCTCTTGCCTTGTAGTCCTCTAATTCCTTGATCCAAGCAGCACATTCAGGGAAAATCAATGTAAATAAGGCTCCTGTGGTTCTGCCTCTCCCTGTCAGAGCCCAGCACTTGAGTCAGATGGACAAAAAAACTGCTCTCAGCAACTTATTTATTTTTTAAAACGAATCCAGCCTACAGCAGGATTACGTGGATTAGCAGCTGAGCATTCCCCTGCCTACAAAACATGCGCAGCCAGCCAGCCAGAGGCTCACTGACGGGAACCCTCTCCCCCAAACACGGCGTGTGTTTGCATGGCCCCTTGGCTGCTGGCACCCCAGCCCATCTGCTCAGCTGGTTCGGGGTCTGCCCACACCCCTGGGCTGCTCGGAGCGATGCCCCGGGGCAGGGGCACCAGCCTGGGGGTGTGGGTGGGCAGGGGGTGCTGGGGGCAGGCAGGGGGTGCTGGGGGCATGCAGGGGGTCCCGTGCTATCTCTCCCTGCAGGACGCTGCCCTTGCCAGCAGCTGTTGGGTGTCACGGAGCCTGGGGCGCAGGGGGGCTGAGGGCTCTGGCAGGAGGCTGGCTGCTTCTGTGGCCAGCTGCTGGCGGAGCCGGTGGCAGGATTTCACAGACCCCTCAGGGGAGGAGGGTGAAGCATGGCCTGAAGTCATCAGGATGAAACCCGGGCTGGGTGTAGGGGGTATTGGGGCACAAAAGTGCAGGTGTGGGAAAAGCGCCCCAGAAAGCACCTTGTGCGGGAGCATCGCTGGGAAAAATGCCTGGCCCCAGGCTGGGAACAGGCAGGAGATCCCCCACCTGCAAAGAGAAGTGCCAGCCGCTGTCACCACCAGCCCCCTGAGCAGCCTGCCGGGCTGGGCTGGCTCCGAGCCCCGCGGAGCAGCACGGTGATGGGGCTGGCACCACCCTCACGAGGCTCATCCCCGGGTGTGGAGCCTCCTGTCCTCACGCAGCCCCCAGGGGCAGGGGCTCTGGGGGCACCAAGCCGGTGGTGGCAGCAGGGTGGGCAGAAAACCTCCGGGGATGCCAGCTCTTCGCCGTGTCCTTGCTCTCCCTCCACCGTTGCTGCTGGGAGGATGCTGGGCTCCAGCAGACGCTGGCAGCCTGTGGCTAAGCCAGGTCCCCGCTCCCCGAGCCCTGAGGGAGCTGCGCAGCCTCCAGGGCTGATCCCTGCTGCCAGCCCCACTCCCTGCCCGTACCTGCCCGCCTGGCACGGGGCAGGCACCGCGGCACAGGGGGGAACAGCCCAGCCCCATTCCCCGTGCCAGGGAAGCCCGCTTGGCTGAACAATTTATTATTATTATTGGTTTTTTCTGCAATGGATGCGTGCCAGCAGATTTGGAACTGCTGTCGGCGGAGGGAGCCCAGCTCCCCGCCTGCTCCACTTGGGCTGCTTGGGGAGCACAGCCCCCCGTGGGCACAGCTCTGCCTGCAGAGGGTGGGCTCAGCCCCGGCTGCAGCTGCTGGGGGGATCTGGGCTCTGCCCGAGGGGCTCGGCACCAGCCTGGGAAGGCGCTGGTGACCTCCCTCCCCTCTGGCCATGTCCTGGTGCAGGCAGCCTGGGGGCTGCGTCCCCCCGTCAACGTGGCCAGAGCCTTGCTGCCGTCCTGCCCTGTCCCTCTCTTCTTCCTAGGACCTGCCCCTGGGATTAGGCGATAACTTTCAAGTGGGAGATGTCTGTGTGGGGCAGGTGAGGTGATCGGAGGGAGGAGGACACAGGTAGCACTGCTAGGTCTGAAGGTTTCCCTGGTTAATGTACTGCTGGTGCCTCCCGTCTCGGTCACACCGGGAGCAGCATGGGCCCCTTCTGCCTTGCTCAGAGCAGGACGTGGACGTGGACGAGCCTGTGACTCACTGACGGGGACTGGGGAACAGGAGGTGCCGAGCAGCTTCATCATTCCAGATGCATCATCCCTCCTTCCCCAAACAAGGCAGGAGCGCGTGCTAATAATCTGGGATCTCGTAATTAAATACCCTGCAGCCTGAATATGTATAAGAAGGCACAGTTACTGTGCCGAGAACTATCTCACTTCTGACATTTCTGTGGGTTGGAGTTGCTTTGCTTTGCAACTTCAGCGCTCACGTAGGGCTGGCTGTATGCGGCTCGCTATCAATCACGGGTGTGAAAAGTCCCCCAAGCCACCAGGAAATGGAAACAATCTTGAATGCTCCTGAAGTGAAAGCAGAGAGCCATTCCCAAGACGTTCCTTCACCAGCAAAATGGCTTTTTAAGGAATTCAGACAGGAGAGGTAATAAGGGAAAAGCTGTACAGGAAAAGAAAACCCCACCACCTGCAGCAACACAGCGTGATAGGAAAATTCAGGGAGAAAGGGACTCTGGAGGTCTGCCATGCAAGTTTCTGCTCCAAGCAGGGTCAGACCAGGCTGTTCAGGGACTTTTTTCAAGACCGGTTGGGTCTTGAATGCCTCCAAGGACACAGACTGCACAACCTCCCTGGGCAACCTGCTCCGACGTTTGACGTCCCTGGGATGAAAAAGTGTTCCCCTACCTCCAGTCCGAACCGATGCTGTTTCGGCTCGTGCCTGTTGCCTTTCATCCTCCCACCCTCCCAGTGACCCCCTCTCAGGCGGTCTCGGAGCTCCCCAGAGCTTTCTGGTGCTCAGGCTGAACAATCCCACCTCCCTGCGCCTCTCCTCATACGCCCTGCAGCCCCTGGAGCAGCTTGGTGTCAGCCCCTGAACTGCCTCCAGTTTTGTGATGTCCACCGTGACCCAACACGCGCGAGGTCTCTGGGTGCTGCGCAGAGGGGAGCACGTCTCCTTCCCAAGCACCCCGAGCATGAGTCCTGCACCTCCGGGCATGGTCCCTGCCATCCGGACAGAGGTGGGCACGGGGGAGGTGGCCAACAAGGGAGATATGAAGACAATCGGTGAAAAGCCAGGCAGGAGGGGACCAAAATCACCATCTGGGGGCTCGCTGGGCAAACCAGCAGCCGCAGCTGGTGCTGCAGCACCACCATGTCCCAAGGAGGCGGCGGCCCAGGGGGAGGATTCGTCCCCTGTGGGGCAGCAGCCAAGCCCCAGCGCCTGCCACCCCTCCCGAAGGCTCCCCGGGGAGGTGGGAGGAGGCGATGCCGGGCAGGGTGGGGATGCTCAGGGTGGGGAAGTCGGCTTGGCTGCAGCCTCCCCGTGGAAAGGAGAAAGTGCAGCACCGCCCTGCGCCGGGCACGGGGCCAGCGCGTCCTGCCCCGGCAGGCAGCACACCGCGCGCTGCGGGGACGCTGCTCATCGCGCCGAGCGGCTGCCTGACGGCCTGGGACGTCCGTGGTGGCCACGGACCCGAGCTCCGAGGAAACATACGGCGTGATCCCTCGGTGCTTTGGGGGGGGGCAGAGGCCTGGTGGCGTGCACCGGCTGCGGGAGGAGTGCTCGAGGTGTCAATAAGCAGCCTTTGGTGTGGATTTATAACCGGGCTTTTGGAAGTGGCTGTGGGGGATGAAGTGCTCCCACCCCAGCGCACCACATCTCTTATGGAACAGCTGTGGGAACATCTCCCTAAGCCAGTGCACAGCGGGGTTCCTGTAAGTCTGTCCCACGTGGGGGGAAATGATGGTGATGGGGGTCTGTGCAGAGCTCGCCCTGTGCCTGCAGGGTGAAACACAGAGCACTGCCATTCTCTGTAGCCCTGTCTGGAGATTTAAACACCGCCTCTGGCAGGCATAACCCCTTGGTGGCTTCCTCTCAGGTGTTCCCCATGCTGAAGGCCCAGATCTGCTGAGCTTTCCCACTGACCTCCTTCGGGCCCCTCGTTCTCTGTGCTGCCTGTAACGCTCAGGGACACCCCCAGTGCTCCCATTTCTGCCTGTACCCACCAGCTGCTGGAACCGCCTGGGAGCGGGGCAGGCCCTGCAGCATTTGGACATCCCTTAGGTGTGATACAGCTTGCAAGGGGGTAGTAATTGCCCGGTGTAGAGTTCCTCCTCCGCTGTGTTAAGCAACCATAAATGAGATTGCATTGGCACCATCAGATGCGTTCTGTTACAATAAATAGGGAAATGTGTGTTTCTGGGTCTTTTCTAAGAACAAAACGGTCAGATCCCCGTTGATGGACCGGCCAGCCTCTTGGGACGTGCCACCAACTGGGGGCTGCCCGTGCCTGAGCTGCTGGGCTTCCCCAGGAGCAAGGACATGGCTCGTGTCAACCCTGCTCGTGGGCCAGGGTGCGCCTGTGGGCTCCCATCCTGACGGCTTCTGACACAAGCGAGGCACCAAGCGCTGCAGTTGTCCTGCTCCATCCAGGGCCAGGTCTTCTGCTGGGCACTCGGGGCTGGGGCAGGATTTCGGTGCACTTTGTGAAGGTTTCGCTGCCAGCTCCCATCGCCGAAGCGTTCCTTCGCCAGTCTGCGAGCAGCAGCCCCGTCCCTGCCTCTCGCTGCGGGGCACTGGTGCGCGCAGTGTTTGAGTGCAGATTGCCTGGCACTGAAATTCTCCATCCCGTATTCGCTGGTGCTTCAAGAGTTGTGCAGATTGTCCAGCTTTTAAGCAGCTAATTGCCGAGCTATTGGCATGTCTGCAGTGCGTCGGAGGCTCGAGACATATATTTTGTTGTAGGCCTGCAGAAGATTAGATAATTTGTCCACATTTGCTGACAAGAACAGGCTTTGACATGGTCTTCCTAGCTCATTGCCAAAGCCGGCCGAACCCATGATAGGCAACAGGAGTGTTTGTAGGGAAGCAGAGCCTTTGCAATGAGCCTTGCAGAAAGACAAAGCCCTGGGGACACGGCACGTAAAGCCCAGCCACCAAGGGGTTTGGGGTTTCCACTGCCATTTGGGAAAAAAGTCCCAGCTCTCCTGGTCCCTGGCCGCAGCCCCCAGCCCCAGCTACAACCGGCACCATCCTGCTGCATGGGGGCAGGACGGGTGGGGAGCAGAACCTGGGCTCCAGTTCATCCTAAGGGACTCCAGGACTTCTCCATGAGCCTGGGGGCTGAGGATGTGCAGAATTTGCGAGGGGCTCGCGTGCTGGTGCGGGTCAGTCGGCACATGCTGGTGCACGTGTGGAGCGTGCCCGGGCTGAGGACGAGGCCTCGGAGGTGCCTGGTGCAGGAGCAGCACCTCGCGCACTGCCCCTTGCACAGCTCAGCTCCCGCGTGCTGCGCCAGGCTTAGGGGAAACTGAGGCACTGCCGCAGCTGGGGAGCACTGGAAGCAAAATACAGGCAGCACCAATTGACCTGTCTGTCCCCGAGGCAAGCCAGCAGCAGGTGACCGCATCCACCCCGCGCAGGGTGGGCCCCGCGCTGTTTGTTGGCCGAGCTGCTGGAGAGGCGCCGCGGGTGAGCGCACGGGGCGGGGAGCCCAGCGCTGCTGCTGGGACCCCTCACCCCCGGGACGAGGCCGAGCAGCCGCAGGGCAGAGCCGGCGGCCCGGGGCGTCGCGAGGAGCCGCGCGTTCCTGCGGCGCTCTTGGAAAGGGTTTTCCTCCCTGCGGGCAGGGGCCGGGAACTGGCCGTCCTCCCCGAGCCGCCCTCTGCTCGGGGTCAGCGGGAGCGTGGGGCGGGCGGACGGCGTGCTGCGAGCGCTGGGCTCGGGTAAAAATATCCTCTGACCGGCACCTGCCTCCCTCCCCAGCACAAACAGCCAGCCTCTGCCGGGGAAAACACCACCAAGCCCTTCAGAAGAAAAAAAAAAAAAAAAAAAAAAAAAAGCATCTGTAATTTTCCATGGAACGAAGGCACATTTTTGGCCTTCCGGGGCTCGCAGCCAGGGTTTCATGGGGCCAAGAGCCTGGGGCGGGGGCGAGCATCACCCTCCTGCAGGGCGCAGCCAGCACCCACCCAGGGCTTCCCAGCAAGGGGCTGGCACGGCTGGGTGCTCGGCTCGCACAGCATCACCGCTCCCTGGGGTGGGAGGCGGTGGGGACGGGCTCGGGTGGGCTCCTGCAGGCTGGGATGCCTGACCCCGGCTGGGGTTTGGAAGGGGAAGGAGGTTCCCGAGTCCATGAGGATGCCTCTGCTTTGGGGACATCCAGGTGTGAGCAGCAGCCGGAGGGGCAGAGCTGCAGATCTTGGTCAGGCACCGAGCTGTGCGTGTCCCCTCCTTGCCGTGCAGCCCTCCATCTCACCCAGGTGTGGCAAGGCCCCAGGGCACCCAGCTTCCCAGCACCCGGCCCCCTGTACTGCCCCAGCTCAGCCCCATCTCCGCAGGCTTGCCCGAGGCTGCAGCCTGTCCCAGCTGCCTCTGCCTCCAGCCGGGCTCCCCTGCACGCCCCGACCTGCCTGCACCCACCGCTGGGCTGCCCGGGCAGGAGGGAGCCAAGGGGGCGTTTGGAGGGGGCACGGAGGGGAGCAGGGTGCAGAGACCCGGCAGTGCAGGGTGCTGCCAAAGCTCCCGTGGGGCTCCCAGAGCAGCCCAGCCCCATGTCCTCGTGAATCCACAGCAGCAATGCTCTTAGTGATGTGGGACCTGGGGCTGTGACGGGGCCACGATGCCCACGGTCCCTGTAGGAGCCGGGGGCTGTGCCTTGGGGGGAGGTAATTTCCCTCTTGCAGGAAAGCCCTGCAGAGAAATGCTCAGAGCAAACAAGACCCGTGCTCATGCTCGACCCTGCACCATCTCCCTGGTTGCACTGGGACGTCCAACTGGACCACCTCCTGTCACCTTCTGTCCCCACCTGGGACCCTGCCCACCTCCCCCTTGGCCAGGCGGGGGCCATGCACGCAGCCCCCGCACCCCTCCCGCAGGTGGGTGCTCCTTCTCCCCGCCTTGGCGACGCCGGGGTCTCGGTGTGAAAACACAGAAGTATGAGAACACAGGGCAGTCCCTGCCCAGTGACCTTCAAAACCGCCCGGCACGTTTGGCTTGGACGCCGAGCCCAGGCAGATGGCCCTTGTCAGCCGTTCTGGCCGGGCAGCACGGGGACGGGCGGCGCAGTGTGCCAGCACGGGAGGCCTCGGGAAGAGCAAAGCACAGGGCAAGCTCTGGGGCTGGAGGGGACGGGGTGCAGCCGGACACCCCCTGCCCCGCACCGTCCCCAGCTGGGGCTGTGCGAGCGAGGCTGCAGGTGGCGGAGGACGGCTCGGGCACCGGCCGAGGGCGGCTGCCCTGCTTGGAGCTCGGGGAGCCGGGCAAGGCGGCTGCCGGCTGGTGGTGGGGACCAGAAGTGACCCGTGCCAGGTGGGGGAAGGCACGTCCCCCCTTCCTCCACTCCACGGGGACACCGAGAGCCGCACCGCGGGGAGCACCATGGCTCCCGAGGGCCGGCAGAGGAGAACCAAAGTCACATCACCTGGTGGGAGGGAAGGGTTAAACGGCCCGTCAGGGCTGAGGCTGGCTGGGAGCACGGAGACAGCTGGAAAAGATTTCAATAGCTCGTAGCTGTGTCTGCAAGCCGTGGGTGCCAGCGAAAGGTAGTCTTATTTCCGATAATATCTGGTCTGACACACTCGATGTGTTTAGCAGTTTCCAGCTCACTCAGGCAGATGAGACTAACCAGGAAGCTCTCATGCAGGGACTCCTGGATGCTGCGTTAACATGCACCCTCCGAGAGGGATGTTTTCGCCTCTAACTGCAAATAGGGGCTGAAGCTATGGAAGAAGCCGTGGCCGATCTCAGCCCGAGGAATCGGGCTGGCAGCTTCAGGGGCACCCAGGTCCTGGTTTGGATGCGGTCGTGCCTGGAAGCAGGGCGAAGCCTGACCGGGGAGCAAGAAATGAGGGCTTTGTGCCCTCACCTGCGGGAAACCAGCACTGGGAGCCAGCCACATCCCACCCAGGTCTCTCACCAAATGGTTGCTGCTTTGGATGGGGATCTCAGGGGGCTGTGGCACGTGGCGGGGAGCTGGCAGCGCCAGGCTGCGCCCAGGGGTCCTGGCGGTGCCGGTGTGGGGCCGGGGAGCCGCGCGCTGTGCCGGGGGCTGTCGCTGCCCCATGCTGGGACACGGCAGCTGGGCCAGGAGGGGAGGTTGGAGGGTTTGTGAACTCGCTGCATGACATTACGCGGGTCTCTATCGAGCAAAGATACATCTAATCACACGGAATTAGTACCAAGAATTAGCACTGAAAACTTATTAAGTGTTGCTATTATTAAAGAGCGGAGAGCTCCCTAAGCGCCGTTCTGGAGCAAAATTCTGACAGCGAACGCCATAGGCTGGTAGGAAACGTTCTCCCCAGCTGGTGTCTCACAAAAAATGGAGCTACCAGCTACACGAGCGTGCTCCTGAACCATCCACTTGGTTTTATCAGCCAAGCTCCAGCCCTTTGAAAATGAAGATTTGGGTTTTCCACTGAAAACTTTTGTTACTGACGTGCCCCCTGACCAGAGGTATGTGCCACCCGGGACGACGTGGTTATGGGAGAGGACACGGGCATGGACGGGGACGGTCCCTGCACCCCGGGGTGCCCCTGGCCCCGGCAGAGCCCTCAGGGGGCTGCGGGACCCCAGCCCTGGGGAACCCCCAGCCCCTGTCCCGGGAGGTGACCAGGAGACTTGCGGGAGCGCGGCGCCCTGAGCAGGGCTGCAGGAAGGCGCTGCCTGGAGGCGTTTTCCATCAGAAAACAGGTTTTTATTGAAATCAAGCCTTTTCCTGGGAACTTGTCGATTTTGCTGCCATTTTCTCCAGGAAGAAGTCTAGCGGAATCACTTTGACTTTCTTGTTTCAGCAGTGTCAAAATGTTTATTCCGATCATGTCAAAACACCAAGCTCATTTCTGGAAAGTAAAAATATTTCATTTTGACTTTATCATTTCGTTCGCTTAACTCCCGGTTTATGTTCCGTGAAAGCATTTTTTAATATGCGCCGCCTGAGATCCTTCAGCGCCGCAACGTCGGGACGCGGCGAGGAGACATCTCCCCATCACACACCCACTCTTCAGCGGCCCCGACCAGCATTCGGGCGATCCTTCGTTTCGCAGGGCCTGCCGAACGCCTGGCGCTGCCTTTCAGCGCAGGGCAGGCTGCACGGGCGGACGGCCCCATCTGCCTCGCGGACGGCCCCGTCCCTTCGGCTGTTGGTGGCTCTGTGCCCAAGTCCTGCTGCCCTGGTTTGTCCCCAGGGAACAAACGCTGCAGGGCTCAGCGTGGTCCCGGGGGTCCTCGTGCTGCGGGTTCAGCCCAGCTTTGCAGCAGCCCAGCCGTGGAGCACCCCGCGCCCCCCCGGCACTGGGGGGTCCCTTCGCTGGCGGCTGTCACAGACCGGGTTGGTGCTTTCTGGGGGCAGCGCTGGCACGGGGCGGTCACAGCCACCTTCTGCCACCTTTGTTTGCAAGGGGCAGCTCACGTGTGCGGGGCAGGAGGTCGCCGAGCTGGCCCTGCTCACCCCGTCCCCACCGAGCTCTGTGTCCCCTTTCAGCCTCGTTCTTCCCACCCCGGAGATGGCAGGCAGCTTGCTGAGGCTGGAGACACGCAGGGCACCTCTCCTGGAGCTTCAGCTTCACGGGATCAGCCAAGGTGCTGAGCGACATCATCATCACCACCAATCATCATCATCATCATCATCATCACCACCCAGAGAAAGGTGGAGCCAGAGGAGCTGGGGGGCGCACCACACCCCAGCAGGAAGGGTTTGCCCAAATGCTGCTGGAAGCTGCCTGGAAAAGCACAGATTTGGCAGGTTGTGGCGTGGCCCCTGGGGACACCCAGCCGGCTCCCGTGGCGGTGACAGCCCTGGTCCCAGCGAGCTGCAGCGGGAGCTGGGGCGGTGCCGGGTGGTGCCACGGGGCGCCGCAGGGTGCTGCAGGGCGCTGCCACCCCCGTGGTTAGGACACGGGAGGGCAGCCGGGGTGACAAGTTTGCGTGATCCCGGACCGGCCGCTTGTGCAATCTGGGGAGGCGCTGGCACAGCCTGAGCTAAGCGGCCCTGCCGCCACCTCCAGCGGGGCTGGGAACCTCCAGCTGCCAGCGTGGGACGGGGCTAGGGAGGGCCTCCAAAAGTGCCAGCACTCACGCCCCGCTTCCCCCAGCACGGCCACGCGGTGCCAACACCCCGGGCATCAGGGCAGGCCCACGGGCTGTCCCCGCTGCCAGCCCCGATGTCGCCGGGATGGTGGCACCGGGTGCCCCCAGCCCTGCTCCCGAGGCTGCTCTCGCCACACAGCAGTGCACGAGCAGCGAGGCCTGCTGCTTAACGGGCTGGTGGCAGCGTGCAGCCGGCTTAATAGAGATGCTCCCGCCTGGTGCCAGGCGGTTAAGTGATAATTAACCAGGTGCTGGGGAAGGTGATGCTGGAAGCCAGCCCTGCGCTGCTGCCGCCGGTGCCAGCAGCCTCAGCTGGGACGCGCTGCCCCTGCCCGGGACACAGACCCGTCCCTCCCAGCACTGCGCCTCCACCCCGCAGCGAGGGGCTGTGCCCTGGGCACCCTCACCTCAGGGCTGGGGGCTGCCGAGCCTGGGCTGGGACCCCGGGTGTGCCGGGAACAGGAGCGCTGGGCAGCTCGGGTGGCTTCGAGGCGCACGGAGCCACGAAGGTGCCCAATACCTGCCCGCCACCCGCACCCCAGCTGTGTGCATCCATCTGTGTCCCCGCCGGACTGCTTCCCAGGGGAAACTGAGGCACGGGGCGAGGCAGCCCAGCAGCCGCTGCAGCACCGGGTCCTGCAGCCACGGAGGGGTCTGCCCGTGCCAGGCGAGGGATGGGGCACCCGGATGGCGGCACCGCGGGGCTGCTGGGGAACGGGAGCGGGAGCCGGGGGCGTGGGAGGGAAGGGGCAGCGCCAGGCCCCACGTGGGTAAAGGCGGGTGGAGGAGGGCAGTGTGTGGGCAGAGGGGGTCAGGGGGTCAGGGATTGGGCCTCAGGGATCTGGGATCAGGGATCGGGGATCAGGGATCGGGGATTGGGGATCTGGGATAGGGGAATGAGGGATCAGGACTTGGGGATCAGACCTGGGGCTCGGGGTTCAGTGGGATCAGGGATCAAGGATCGCAGATCAGGGACCAAGGATCGGGACCGGGGATCAGGGCACGGGGGATCGGGGCTCAAGGACCGGGGATCACGGCTCAGCATTGGGCCCCGCACGTGGCGCGCCCACCCAGCCCGCGGGGCGTGGCTTCGCGCAGTGGGCGTGGCTTCAGTGGGGGGCGTGGCTTGCGCGCAGGCCGCGGGGAGCCCGCGGGGGCGTGGCCTTGCGGCCCAGTGGGCGTGGCCTGCCAGCGGGGGTCTCCCCCGTCCCCTCCGGCGTGGGCGAGGCCGCGGCGGCAGAGGGGGCGTGCCCCGTAGTAAAGGGGCGTGGCCTCGTGGCGTTGCCCGGGGCGACGCGCGGATGCGGCCGGCTCCGTGACGTCACCCGCGGGGCGGGGCGCGGCGAGGAGGGGGGCGACCCCCGGCGGCATGCCGCCGGGGGTCGCCCCCCTC
>CM021719.1:1368393-1412535 GCA_011074415.1 Stictonetta naevosa
TAATAAATAATAAATGTGTGTTTCTCTGCCCCTACAAGGGGTGCTCACACAGGTACGTGCAGCTCACCGCTGGGAACACAGGGAGCATGTTTGTGCAGAGCTCAGTTCCTGAAGCGTGTGTCCAAAGCCTTTCCAAGGGGAGTGCCAAAGCACATTTTCTTTTCCCAAGTTAGAGGTTGAGCATGAAAAAATACATCCCCAGTTTGCCCAGTTCCAAAATCAGGGAAAGCCGGGACCCAGATAAATGTCAGCATCTCCCCAGCCAGGTAAATACCCTCCTGGGACTGAGCACAGCAGGCGAAGAAAATAGCTCTTTGTATGTTCTTGTGCTGGGAATTTGCACCGTGATGTACATGAGATCCAACATGCCTGGAGCTCCTGACTCTCCTTTCTTCCCTGGGAATCACAGTCACTAGGGGAAAGTGAATGAGAAATCCTTCCACCTCTCTGCACCCGACAGAAGAAAAGTTTGGGTTTTCAGAAAAAAAAAAAAAAAAAAAAAGGGGGGGGGGGTGGTCTCTTGATGCCCAACAAGTATCTATTTGCAGTCTGGGAGAGATCTTTACCCCAAAAGATAAACCAAAGAGAATTAGTCTTGACTCTTACTGGGTCCTTTGAGTGTCCTCCACCAGTCCCTTCAGGCTCTTTTCAAGGCCCAAGGGCACGTGCACTGATGTCATGCCTTGCTGTTCCCCTGATCATTTCCTTCTCCGTTCCTGTTCTTTGGGCACGCGGACTGGTCTGTCTGGCTTTTCTGCAAACTGGATCCTCATCGGGGGCATTATACGGAAGCTCAGTACTTCTTAAATTGACCCATCCTGCCTGCTTCGTTCCAGCCACGTCACCTAAATTCAGTGGTATTTGGCTCTTCTGTGCCGCCCGGGGTTACCCCAGGGTGGTCGATGCCCACGTCAGCTGCAGCCCCTGCAGCCAGGGCATGCATGGAGCAGCGCAGCTCTACTTTCTCTCGCTCCAACGACTTAATCTGGTGTTTTGTGCACCACGCCGGCTGCACGAAGGGCTGGCTAGTCTCACGGAAGTCAGACGGTTGCTGCTGTACGGAGACAAGCACACCGTATGCATACAGAAGGGCCTGGGCTCTGCACCCCCTGCCTCTGGTGCTCTTCTCGTGGCCACGGGCACATCGCCCTGCCCAGCACCAGGGCAAGGCCGAGCACTGCAGCACTCTCAGATCCAGGTCTTCCAAGCAATTTCTCCAGAACAAGTCATGATTTTCTTCCAGGAAAAGATTACTGGGACAACCCAGAAGCTGCCCTTCTCCAAGGAGGGACAGAGTTTAATTACATGCTTTTCTTTTTTCTTTCTTTTTTTTTCTTTTCTTTCTTTTTTTTTTTTTTGTTGTTGTTTAATTCGGTGATTGCTGCAAACTTTGTTTGCAGTTGAGATTACTTGGAATTAGCAGTCCTAGAGAAACAATGGCCGTGAGTGCCCTCCTTCTTCCAGGACGTCTAACCTTTTCCTTTCTGCCCCATACCTTTTGTCTGAAGTTTCAACGTGAAGTCTGAACACAAGCAGCTTCCAAAGCCCAGGCCGTAAGTCGCCATCCAAAAAAGCGCCGCTACAGCCACAGACAGGCATCCAGTAAATCACCCCGTGGAGGCAGCAACGTGCGTTCCCCTGACTGGAAGCAACCCTGGAGGAAAGGCCAGTGAGTCAAATAAAGCCCTGCTGTTTCCACTGAGGGTGGCGCTGGCCCTGGATCCCTGCAGATGTCAGATTATTCTGATGCACGGCGTCACGCAGGCACAGCAGATTCACGTTACAGGGGTCAAGCTAATACCAGCGTGGTCTGGGCTGGTGCAGCCTGCTCCTGACTTCAGGCTGAATGTCAAATTCAGGCAGACCTTTCTGGGCAGGGGGCAGGGTCCCAACGGCCCCTGGGCATGGGCTCTGCAAGGGTTTGGAGGTTTAACCTCCCGGACTCCCCCTCCTGCCTGCTGGTGAAGCCCTGGGCCACTTTGTCCCCTTTCTGATGGGGAATTCGTGGCACCAAAAGCTTGTGGTGCCCCTCGGAAGGAGCTGTTTGGAGCCACATAGCCTGTCTTGCCTCAAGCAAGATCCTCCTGCCCCAGAGGGCACCCGAATGAAAAGCCATCCCTCTGCTGATCTGCAGCTGGGGGCTCCCTCAAGGTTCCCCCATGTTTATCTACTACAGGCATGAGGAGAAGATGATTTTCTCCTCCCTGTGGGATGGGGATGGGGGAGCTGAAAGGGCCATCCGGGCTGCTGGGACACGGGGGTGCCCTCTCTGCAGCGTGTTACGGAGAAAGCACTGATGAAAATATCCTCCAGATCAAATTGCACCCGTGGAGGTGGGACGTGTGGGACCCGGAGGCACGGGGCCAGCGAGGACTGTGATGCCACATGTCCCCAAAATACTCGGAGGGCAGCCCCCACTTCCCAGCAGGGAAGCACCCGCGTGCCTCCCCTTTCACCCTTCTCCTCCCTCCACAGCTGGCGCGATGCCCCCGCGCATCTCGGGGAAGAAAAGCTCTCCATCACATTGAAATGCGAAGCTTCCTCATTAGAATTTAATTTGCACCGATAGAGAGGAAATTATCATGTCAGTGTGGAGAAAAGAAACAGTGATTCAGGAGAGGAGTTTTTTGATAAATTGTACCGAGCACTTTTATCACCATGGGCTTAAATGAAGATTTGGCTCAGGGAGGTTTGTACATGGCTTTATAATGACCCGCCGTGGAAGGGACAGATGGCCCCGGTGACAGTGTGAGCCCTTCCTATTTTTTTTCCTGGGAGCTGGTAGCAGTTGTCATGGCAACTCCCGTTACAACAAAACCCACAAATTTATTTTCAATTAATTCCTGAAAAAAAAAAAAAATCTAAGAAGCGGGACACATTTCTCACAAGAGGCAGTGACACCTGCGCTGATATTTTCGTGGTGGTTTTTGTTCTCCTGGCAGCCACTCCACATGCAGATGGTGAAAGCTGTCCCTAGCTCTGACATGTCTCAGAAATGGGAAATTTGTCACCTGGGAGTGACATTAAGCCTCTTGCAGCCCTCCCTGTAAGGCTGTCAGCACAGTGCTCAGACATCCCAACGTGGAAAGTCCCCATCCTCATCGCCCCCGTAAGGGATGGAGGCAGAAATCCTTAGCAGAGATGCTAAACGCAGGAAGACTAAATGCCAAATCGAGAAGGCTTTTTAGGTTAAAAAAACCCTGGATTTACACACTAAACCGGCCCAGAGCCAGAGGCATGGCACCTCCTTCAGGAGCCTGGGCTCAGGCTGGAGCCTCGACCCATCCCCAGGTGGTGGGAAACCATCTCCCGTCCTGGCTTCGGTTTCTCCGTCCTTCCCCCCAGCTTTCAGCAGCAGCATGTCCAGACCTGACCTCCTGCTCAGTGCAACTGCTCCTTTTTTGCTTTCTAGTCACTTCCTGCTCTTTTTCAAACAATCTGCGGTCTTTGAACATCTGATTCCTCACTTGGAATGGCAGATGTTTAGTAAGTATCCCATGTCTCTCCAAATGGTTCCTCCCCTCTTGTTGCTCGCATTGCCACATCTTTCTGGGTGAGGAATTTTTCTCGTTCTCCCTGACCCAGCAGAGAGATCACGAATTACAGAGCTCCCTCACTCTGATGCCTCTGGTGCTTTAGGCTAAGTTTCTGGGAAAGAGTTGCCTTCCTTCAGGTGTGGGGATGCAAAGATCTGGGAAAGGAACATAGGAGTCCTTGGAAAAAAAATAAAAAATAATAAAAAATAAAATAAAACACAATTATGGGAAAGAGGCCTCTCCCGGGGTGAATCAGAGCACTTTGATGCTGTCCACACCAGGCGGCTGCCCAGCTCCTGGCTCCAGATGCTCGGCTGCCCACATCCTGCACACTTGCTGGGACAGGACCGGGACACGTCTCCCTCACCCCCCTCCTGCAGCTCCTGGGGCCAGGAGGAGCCGCAGCCTCGGGCAGCACGGGCTGTCTGGATGTGGGAAAGGGACGGGACAGGTCTCCAGGAGATGCTCAGCCCATCCCGAGGATCATGCTTAGGGCTGACTTTGGCATGAGGGTCGTTTTGTGGGAAAGCCTGATGGGTTTGAAGCTTGGTCTGAATGAGAACAAGGGGGTGGTGGAAGGGTGACGGTGGCAGGAGAGCCTCGTGCAGGTTCCCAGTGGCACTGCCTCCACCAGCACTTCGCACCTGGAAGGTTTTTGCCTTCTGAGACAGCACAAGCTCACTTGCTCAAAGCCTACCTGCTGCCAACTTCCAGGCATCCATTCAAAGCACTTTCCCCTGTTATTCTCTTTTCTTAATACGAATATGTTAAAAACATCACGTACAGAAAAAAACAAAACAAAAAAAAACCACGCTTGCCCTGTTCAGGCCTATTCGTTCCCAATGGTTTTGTCCCAGAATAAACACAGACATGTTTTGAAGCTTGTTGTGAAAGGAGATTAACTCTAAAAATCTGCTTCCTGGCTTTGAAGACTGCAGACCAGCATGGCTTTTATTATTAACTAGTCATTAGAGTGAGTGGCATATAGAAGGAATAATTGCTTGGCTTGTTTGAGGGTTGAAGGATGTTAATTAAGAAGTTAAATGTTTGTTTTTCTTGCTCGGAACAAAGCGATCCGAGGGCTTGCACTGAGCGGGCGTTCTCCTGCCCAGGGGCAGGTCTGGTCTCACACTTGGGGTTTTGGGAACGGGAGTGTCCCTGCAGCGGTGGCATCACGGGGCAAGTTGCTGTCCTGCCTCCGAGGTGAGATAGGAAACGGGAGCCCAGGGACACCGCGGGCGCAGACGGTGCTTGAGGCTGGGTGAGCTCCGGCTGGACCCCGGGTGGGACCCTCCTGGCCCACGCTCAGCATCGGTGGCCACGGTCCTGCTGGAGGCAGAGGGAGAAGGGCAGGGCTGAGGACCATGGAGAATGTCTGAAATGGTTCCCATTTCCCTGCCGTGCTTGCTCTGGTTCCTCTGGGCATGGGCATGGTCTCCAACCTACCCAGCTCATCTGGGGTTTGGACCCTCAAAGGGCTCTTCTGCTTTCACAGGAAGGAAACAGCAGATCCTTCTAGGGCAAAATCCTCAACTGTGTAAATCAACAAAATTGCTTCGGGCATAAATTCAGCCCCTGCCCCCCAGATTTTGTTCATGGGCTGGGTAGAAGTGGTAGAAGTGTCTATTTTGGGAGCTTAGGACAGAAAGACTCTGCTATGAGGTGGGCAGGGAGATCAGCCTGGGGAGCTAGGGAAGACCAAGAAGAAACCAAAGGCAGGTGTGACATTAGAATGAACACACCTGGTGGGATGGCAGCATATGACACGGAGCCACATCCCACGGCAGGACTCGCTCCCAGCTCTGTCCCCATCACCCAGGGCACTCAGCACCCAGCTCAGCACTTCAGGTCCCTTCCATGGGCTATTCCCCTGGCTGTGCTGCTGGCCACGAGCTTTGCAGCACCACAGATGGACACTGCTCCTTTCACAGCTCTCCAGGTTCGAGGTTTGATACCAACAGCTCTCAAAAGAGCAACGTGCTGCAGACTGGGCTGGGTTCGCAGGAGCATGGTGGTGGCAGCCAAGCTGTGGGGAGGACGGAGAGCCACCAAGCAGCAGCACCGAGGGTTTCTGAGGCTCCTGGGCTCCGCAAAGCACTTGGGGCTCTTTGCCTGCAGGAAATAATAACTGGAGGTACGTCTGCGAAGCACAGAGGGAGCCTGAGAAGGCCACGTTATGTAATGCTGCCTGCTCCCTTGGGCGCCGTGCCAGCGGGGTAAGGAGAGACGCGGTGACCTTTCCGCGGCGACACGCGGGGAGAGCTCTGTGACTAAATTCAGCTCCGCCGCGCTCCTGCCTGCAGACGTTATACATGTGAAACGCCGTGGATGGCGCTTGCAGATCGCTTGGAAAATATGTCCTGTGAAGGGGACAGGGACGTCACACACCACGGCCCGCCGGGCAGGCTGGCCCCTGCTGCAACCTCTCTGCGTCACCGGCGCTGCCTGCGTGGGAAGATGCACGGCGCAGGGAAACAACCTGGGGGCCGTGAGACCCGGCTCAGCACCTCGCTGCCCCACCTGGGCCACCTCCCGGCCCAGGCAGGATCCCTGTGCAATGTGGTTGGTGTTTCCATGCCAGTGGGGCTGGGGGGTTGTTCTGGCACGGGGGTTCTCCTCCATGCGTCACAAGGGTGATGCCTCCAGTCCGTCCTTCTCGAAGCATCCTTCCTCGCCCATTCTCTCCCCTCGCAGCCCTGCCCTCGCTGGCCATGCCGGTCTCATCCCTGTGATACCCGCCAGCACCTGAGCTGGGAATGGGGCAAGGGGGGAAATGTAATAGGGACAAACAGGACAAAACAGTGTTGGCTGGACCAGCACAGTGGGTCAGAGTATGGAACAAGAGTGGCACCATGGGTATATCGCAGCATTGCATCATCGTTTTGGTGACACGTGTGCATTGGTGACAGAATAGGGCAGCAGTACCACGTATCGAGGGTGCTGGTGCAGCCCGTAGCCCTGGTATCGCCCCCTTCTGCAACAGAGCGAGCCTGGAGCTCCTACCCTGCCTTATGAATGCAGTGTGCTGCCCTGATTGCTGGGGTGTTTATTGTATATCCAAGCTGGGAAATAAAGAGGGAGGGTGGAAAAATGATAAGATGCCCCACAGCAGAGCTTGGTGGTTACTGCAGGACAATGGGAAATCCCTTGGCCTGCAGGCACCCCGCTTGGAGCCCACCAGATGGGCGGCAGAGCCAGAAAGCCCCGGCGAACAAAGAGCTCTGGCTGCATGAGAAGCGGCTGTCTCTTCCTTGAAGGGGAATGCGAGGGAAAGAAAAAGCAGCAACTTCAGGGCAGTTGTTGCTGTGAAGCTGTTCCAGTTGGCACAGCCAGAAACCCACTCGTGTGGCTGAAGAAATTAGACCTTTGTGAGCTCAGGGAGCTCCCAGGTAGGGCAGGCTTGAACATTCATGGCTTGCTGCTTGCTCTTGCACAGAGCCTTAGTCTTCCTGTTAAGATTCAGCTGTAGTTTGGGGTCAGAAGCTGCCACTTCACTCTGCTAAGGAGACCCAAGGGAAGGACAAACCCAGCAGGAAACCCTGCTAGGAAAATGCTATTGATCTGCAGGATCTCCCACCTGGCCAGGCAGCGCAGGCACGTGGTCTGGGTGCTCACCAGCCAGGTCCGGGACTTGCAGCAGCACGCTGAAATGCCAGAGGTGGTTTTTCAAAATGAACGTGTTGGGTAACCTTCCAGCTTGCAAAACCCTCTGAAGATGTGACAGCTTGGGCTCCAAACGCACTCTGCTGCCCTGCAGCTGGAGAATGAGAAGTAGCACTTTTATTAGGGTAGACAACTCTCTGTCTCCATTCACAAAAAGCTTTTAGGTCCTAATATTTAAGGAACTTGTCTTATATTACCTGGCTGACCCTCATAATGTCTGATAAGGAGGTCCTGGTATTTCTTGTGTGCACTAACACGGGTCCTCCCCAGTCCCATAAGAGGAGGACCACAGATGGTGGTGGGAATAACGGCGCTGCAAGGAAGCTGGAAATAACCCTGAAAACTCATCAACTGGACACGCTGCAGGAGCAAAAAGCCTCGATGAGTACAACATCCCCAAGCCTTCTCTCTGCACCAGGAGAGCGTGATGGCTGCTGTCACCGCCTTGTCACTGTCACCGCCTTGTCACTGTGTCACTGCATTTGGGGCACGCTGAGCCCGTGACCCCTGAGCAGCCAGGGCATGTCATCCCCACACCTTCCATGGGGCAGGGGAGTGGGGAAGCCAGCTGGGAATGCTGTGAGGTAAGGAATGGTAAATATTCCCAGTGATGCTAGCAGGCAGTTATGGACACTATAAGCTTACCCTGAAAAAAAAATGAAGCTTTAATTTGAAGCCATTCTTAGAAAAAAAGAGCAGAAACAGGCTCAACTAGAGGCAAGCAGGAGGAAATAAAAAATAAACCAGGGTTAAGATAGACCGTAATCCTTTTCTGGAGGGAACCATACACCACCTCTCCCCCTGAGAATAAGGCACAGGACGAGAAAACCAAAAGGGTCCCTTTTCAGGCGGGTGAGCAGCTTTCCCAGGGTGCTGCACACATTTTCCCAGAGGCTTAACCCTGTGTGCTCCTGTCTTTTTTTTTCTTTTTAACTCATCTAAAAAACTGTGGTGTGTCTCTTGAAGAAGGGAAAAAGGAGCTCATCAGCATTTTTATACTCCTTTAAAAAAAAATAGAAAATCAAGACAAGATGTAGTATTTGCTGCCCTATCAAAACAAATTGCTCACACCTTGCAAGCAGACAGGAAAATTTTGGCATGACTGGCTCGTGCCCTGTGCGGTGCAGATTTGGGGGGGACACCAGTTTTCACCTTCTGCTGAGGTTGCTGAGCCATCGATGGCAGCTTCTGCAATCGCCACAGCTGCATTCATGGCTATGGGTGCTACTCAACAGGTACTCACGGACTCTACATGCATTAAGGTCCTCAAACGTGTAGATATTTTCAAGCATTTCAGCAAGTAAATACATAAATGGCTGCGGAGGAGATGTAAAGGTCAGGGCATGATCCTGGAGCTAATCTCAGAGTGGCAGCTGTACCCGGAGCAGGCTGGGCATGGATTAGCCAGCAGTGGAAACTCTGAGCCTGCTGCCGGATTTATCCAGGGAGGAATTTGCTGCAGCTGGGCTGGGCGTGCATTGCCTTTCCTAACTGCTCTGCCTGCTAGCAGCTTTGACACTCTCAGCAGCCTCTTGATGTGCCCAAATTCTGCTCTGCATCCCGGCTGCACTGGGGCAGCCGCAGCCCCCATCCCTTCCCTGCAGCTCACGCTCTCTACACCTCTGCTTCTTCCCATTATTCACCTCCCCTGTTTGCTTCAGTTTTCTCTTGAACCACACTGCCCAGACCTGGGCAGCTAGCTCTTGCAAAGCTGGAACTATGGTTACATACCCAAAAGAGTCACCAAGTTTGGCAGGAAGGTGCCACTATTATAACTCACATCCAGCTTACAATCCATCAACTCGCACTTCTTGTTGCCGCCCAAACTGCTCTTCCTATGCCTTATTTGTGTATCTACAGAACCTGGCACCCATCCCTGCTGCATCGAGGTCTGTTTTTTCAGGCCATTTCTCCAATTTACCAAGATCATTTTGAGTCCAAATCCCATGTTCCAGCATGCTTGCCATTTCTCCCAGGGGTGTCATCTCCAAGACAGTGAACGTGCTCCTCTGTCACGCTGGTCACGTTAACCTGTTCGAGCAAGCATGGCCCGTAGCTGTAATACCATCACACACTTAAAAGGACCGTGTCTTGAGCACAGTATGGCAGCGTTCCTGCTCCCAGGTTGCAAGCAGATGCTCAGGCAAACAGTACAGAGCCATAAATCTTTCAACGATTTCTAAAGTCAATCCTCTTTGAAGATCCCACTGATGCTTGCGATTCATTGTCCGTGTGCATCCGTGGAAGCAGTTTTGTGTGCTTTTTTATTTGTAGAGCTATGGCTGCCCCTTGCAAAAAGCAAATACTTGTGTAAGCATGACAGGCTGTCATGCTCAAAATGCCTGTATAGCTACTTTTGGGATGCTGGCCAAAAATCAGAATCTGTCATTGAGTTTAGCAAACCGGTTATGCACCTTGCCTGACACACTCCTTGTGAATAATCACGGAAAAATTTTGCGGGTGACACAAGAAGCAAGTTTTGTTTGCACAAAACACTCAGCAAACACAGGAAGGGGGAAGAAAGTCACACAAACTGCTCTGTGTTCACAGTACAGAAACAGGAAAAAAGGCTTTTGATTCTCTAGTAAGCTGCACGTAGCAAATTCTTTGCCTGACTAAAATTCATAGGGGTAAAAATACACGTGGAATAGTGATGATAATCTGGAATAATGGGCAAGCCCTTCATCCGGCACATCAGTAACTATAGCTGCTTTAAGGATCACAGAAGGAAAATATATGGTGATAGCTAAATAACTCATACGAATACAGCTCAGCCTTTTTATTGCTTTCCAGAGTCACTTTTTGATCATTCATTAAGTTCCCCACCAAAAAAAAAAAAAAAAAAAAAAGTTGCAATATTTTTCAGTATTTTTTGTTCCTAAGACATCCTTTTAGACTTTCCAAGACTCTGCCTAAATTCTCATTTGCCTCGGTTCATCCCAGGTTCTACCACTGCAAGCACTCCGACCTGCTGTCCCCCCTTTCAAATAGTTAGCGTTTCTACCCGGCAGACAGCGTGCTGTCATTCAGCAGAGTCCTTCCCTAAACCCTGAGCACATTCAGCCCGTTTAGCCTCCTTTGCAAAGCTGTGCCTCAAAAAATCCCTGGAGGCACCCGCTCCAATTTATCAGCATCACTTCGATAATGAAGTGTCATGAAGCAGACACACAGCCAGTGTGGTTTGTGAAGCAGCACGGACGCTGCAGCTCGGAGCTCTGGCCCGAACGCCACACTGTCTCTCCCCTTCAGACACTGGTGTCACCCCTCCTGCTCTAGGCTTCAGCCCAGCCAGAGGTCCCCTCCCGTACGCTTTACATGTGGACAAGGATGGGGTGCAATTAATCTCTTACGTGGCCACCTTCATTTGCAGGCCCTGGAGGTGAGCATCCTCTCACAGCCCGTGCCCGGGGTCTGGGTGCAAGCCCCCGGCCCCTCTGCATCCATGGGTCACACCTTGAGCTCTGAAACCTGCATCCCGAAGCTAGAACGACACCGATATGGTTGCTGTGACAGCTTCTCCATCCAAGGGTGGCACGTGGGATGGAGCCCTTTTTTTTCTGCCTTAGCCTCTAAATCACGGTGGCAGAAATCACTGCGGGCTCACGTCCCAGTGTGCGCCCACCCAAGCACCTTCACCTGCTGGGCTTCTCCTTCAACAGCTATGCAACAAGCGCCCAGGCCACTGGGCTGCTCAGAACACCGTTTGCCATTCAAAAGCTTCCCCTTCCCCACCCAGAACCTCTGTGGCTTATTTTGGAGGGAGAAGCAGAAGAGCCTGCCCCGGCCCTCGCATTGCAGTATGCTGCATTGCTACCTGGTGCGGCTTCACTGCAGTGATGTAATGCTGTAGAGAGCGCACGGGCAGACGGAGACATCTGCATCTGCATCCTGCCAACACGTGCGGGGATGGCAGGGGGTGAGCTGCCTGGCAAAGTGCTGATTGCTCAGACAAAGCCACCCCGCCTGCTTCTGCAGCCCCTTGTCCCCAGGGGACTGCGGGTGTCACCTGTCTGTCTGCAATGCACTGAAATCTGGAGGATCTGGGAGCCGGAAAATGGTTAAAAACGGGGCTCTTTGCAACTCAGCAAAGCTGAAGCAGGGTCTCGTGTTTGGCGAGCTGGTTTCTTAAATTCTTAAGCCATGGTTTGGCTCAACCGTGCTAGCAGCATTTACCCTCCTGGTGCATTGCCCCAGGAGCTGCTTCACTCCCTGTCTCCTGCCCCACTACCACCGATGGGGTGAGGGAGGCTCTCCCTCCTTCACAGTGGCCTTGGTGTCCATTCCCTGACATTCCTCTTCTCCCCTCTCAAGCTAACGTCCACACCATTCCTTCCTCCCCTTCTCTACCTTCATCTTCCTCAATATTTTGGAGTCATTCCCTGCCTCAGACCCTCTCCTCCCCTTTAGGATACCGGTCTGACTCTTTGCAGTGCACCTTGCCTCCCTTCCCATCCGTCCCATCCCCTTCCCTCTCCCTGCTGGCTGCTCCTCTGGGACAGCCACCACCGATTTCACCCCTTCTCCCCCATCCAGCCTCCTTCCTGCACAGCACAGGGACACGGGCAGGGACAAGGCTGGCAGGGAAGGACTCAAGGAAGGGTGAGCCTCAGCCCCCTGCAGCACCCTTCGCATCTCCCCTGCAAGCCGCCCGTGGCTCGGTGTCAGGACAGCCTGTGCCTGGCAGCGCCTCGTCTGCATGAGTGCTGCCTGCAAGCGAGATGTATCCAGGAGAGTTTTGTTGCCACTCCAGTAAATAAAAAGCAGGCCCTTTTATCACTTTAAGTGGCTTGTTTTTCAACCGGAGGTATGTGGAATTCAAGCAGGGCAATAAACTTCAGGCTCCCCTCTTAGTCCTTAACAGGCTTTGCCCTGCAAAGCGCAACCAGCACTGCTGTGTCAAGACTCATGTGATGCGAGGGGATCGTTCTGCATTAGCAGCACTAAAAAGCCAGCCCTGCCTCTCTCTTCCAGGCAATTCCCAGCTCTGGTGCAGAATAAGGGAGACCATTATCCCTGAAGGCACGGTCCTACCTCGGGGCAGCAGACCCCATGAGACACAGAGGGGAAATCCCCCTCCTTGCATCCCCTGCACAGGTCTCGGAGCAGCTCCAAGTGTTTCGGTGTCCCAGCTGTGGGAGTGGGTTTAAGCTCATGCACCAAAATCCTTGGAGATGCTGGGACCCGGCCCCATGTTCCCACATCCCCCTGTCCCCACTGATCCCTTCTGCCACGCATGGTGAGCCCCAGCAGCAGGCAGGAAGGCAGCACCAGGGTTGTTAATGGCTCGGCCGCTGCTTCTGGATCTGCTGAGGCTTGCTTGCATTTTGGGGCAAGACTCAGGGAAACCATGGGCCAGATCCAGCTCGTTCTGCAAGGAGCAACATGCCCCTTGCAGGAGTCAGTGAGAGGAGTGTCCCTCTCAGCATCCACCACTGGGGTTTTGTGGGCTCAGCCACAGCAGCATGGACCTTAGCCTGTCCTGTCTGCCCTGACTGACTTATTCTCCACAAAGCTTTGAACCAAAAGTCTGCTGTGATTCAAAGAGGAGAATCCATGAAAATAATAATGGGGCGTGCTTATTTATAGTTGATATTAGCAATTATAACAACTGTGGGTGGACACAGAATTGTATGTCTCTTGCAAGCAGGTGTCTGAAGCAGAGTCTCTGCCGCAATGGATCCTGCTGCTCTTGATGCAAGGAGGTTTGCACAGGAACCCTCTGAGAGGTGGAGGGGCCTTGGCCCCAGATGGATGCCTGCCCCTGCTGACGGAGCTGAGGGAGCCAGGGTTTTCAGCAGAAATCCCAGAGATGACGACCTCCATCCCTGAGAACCCGACGGACCATGCTCTCTCCCTGTGTGTTTCCCTGCCCTCACCCCGTTGCTCTCACTTCTTGCATCACATATTAACATCCCTGTAGAGCCAGGGCACTGCTCTGGCCTATTATAAAGAAAGGAGATTGAATTCTGTAATCTGCTAATTTAAAATTGAAAACTAATAATAGCATAGGCTGGGGTTTCTCTGGTATTTTGAACAAGGCCTTTTAGCTAGCTGGGGAATGAGACAGCAAAGCAGGATCCCCTCCTGACCCCATGCAGTTTTCTGCCATCCCACACACCCCAAGGACATGGGCAGTGCTGCGGGTGCTGTGTGAAAAGCCCCCTTCAAATTGCAGGTTTAACCTCTCCAAAACCCCCAGCAGTGATGGTGAAGCTCAGAGCGGTCTACCGGCAGGGCACATGTTTGGGACTCTTAATTAGAAGTCTGTTTCCCCAGCTCCAAGTGGTTGAACGCACTCTTTCTTCATTAACTTCCTAATATCGGAGGACGATTAAGCCCTGGCTGGGAGAAGAAGGCGAGCAGCTACTTGGCATGGGGAGGAGGGGATGACTGTGCTGGAGAAGCTCCGGGAGAAGGAGAAAACCACATGAAGGCTGTCTGCCTTCCCCGTCCCGAATTACAGCACCCGGAGAGGAAAACGCCAGGGGTTGGGTAAGCACGATGCAGGAGGCCGCCTGTTGTCTGAATGTTTTCCTTTGCCTTGGGTAAGTAAATAATAATCTGTTTTGGAAAATGTGTTTGGAGACACTGCCTAGCGTGGAGGCTGCGGGAGGAAAGCAGAGAGCATTGGCTGGGCACGTGGACAGGGGCACCAAACGCAGCTCCGAGGAGGTCCAGGGCTGGGGGAGATGCTGGGGATGGAGACCTTGGGTGGCCCCATGAGATCCTGCAGCCCTCGTGGACCTGCCCAGGGGCTTTGTCCGATGGGAGCAGTGATGGGCAGAGCTGCTGGAGCATTTTTAGCCTGCAGAGCAAAGCTCAGGATCTCCACCACCAATGCTGCTGTGTCCTTCGCACAGGAGCAAACCCACAGCTGATGAAGAGACAAAGCCACATCCACCAGGGGAGACGGTGGCAGTGCCAGAAGAGAGATGTCACTCTCACACGGGGGGACCTGGGAGTGTGGCGGTGGTGAGAGAGCGAATTGGAGGGTGAAGGTTAGCAAGGCCAACAACAGCAGAGGAACAACCCGACGCTGCATCGATTCTGGGTGCAGTTGTCCGCGTGTAGGAGCCGTGAGCAGGAGGACGGGGTGGTGTAGGAGATGGAGACACGTGGCGAGGAGCGCAGTGTGCTCTTGGTTTTAGACGCCCAAGCCCAGGAGGTCTGAGATTGTTCTACAGCTGACATTTGAACGTGGAAGAGCTGAGGGCTCGTCAGAGCCTGAGCACGTGTCTGAGGGCTCCTTGTTCTTCAAAGAGCAGAAGACACAGACCACCCTCCTTCCAGCAAAGCAAGCTCTCCAAACAGCTGGAGAGCGGAGAGAGGCCAAACCCCAAACCCTGCCAGCCCCTGACAATAGGTGATCTACGTCCAGTTTAACGTTTGATGGCTGGTGTCAAAGGGAATTCAGCTAAAGGCAGGAAGAGAAGCACAAGGAAAACAAGGGTAGCCGCACAGGGAGCCAGCCTTATGACTAACGCTACCTTCTGAGTAATGCTTGAACTGAAACATAAATAACAATAAATCCTGCTCCACTCCATCCGGAGGACAGAGCAGAGCCCACTTTTCCTGGCCAAAACAGGCCTCAGTGTTTAACCACAGGAAAATCCTCCTGAAGTTTTATTACTTACTGTAAGGGCCGTAAAAGCCCCTCGGTTAGGAAATGCAGCGTCTCGTGGATTTACAGCATGGGCTCGGCCAGCCCGTGTCCCGTTCGGCTGCACTTTGGGAGGAGGGAACAGACGGGAAGCTGGTTCATACTGGGGGATGTGTTTCCATCTAATCTTGTGCCCAGTCCTGCCCTGCCAACCTTCCCCAAATCTCTTTGGACAAAAACCAAAGCTGAGCCCCCCAGTTCTTGCTTCATCTGAAGCTCCCAAACCCGGGGCCAAGCAGCAGCTCGTTCAGCTCACACGGTTTTCTGAGGACGAGGGTCTGGATGGGGATGATGGAGAGCACTCTGCTGCCCGCTTTGCAAAGCCAGGACCTCCCGGTGCATTCAGCGAGGAGATCAGCACATCCTCCCCTCGGCAAAGCGTTGCGAGACCTACTGCAAGAAGTTCTCATCGCATCCAGCGATTTGGTGCTGAGCTGGCATCTTCTGTGTTGGGTTTGTTGACACCTTTGGGACACTGTGGGTTTTTTGGATTGCACTGACTGCTTTGTCCATCTAAAACAAGATGACTTTTGCCAAAGAATGACATCTCTGATGGCTCGGTGTAGATGGAGACTCCTCCACAGTGGAGCCGAGCGGTAAGCAGGAGGCAGGCAGTGGAGAGTCCTGGGGGATGGGACTTGGCCAGAGAACCAACTCCAAGGTCCAGAAAGATGCACGAGACAATGCAGAACGTTTCTGGAATAAAAAAGGAAAAAAGGAAAAAACAAAAGTAATTATTGGTTTTCAGCCCAGAATTCTCAGAATTCTGATTTTCTATGAGAAAAACATAAAGCTTCTCCTGATCCTCCCCTTGGGGATGGGAGTTGGATTTTTTTCTGACTATCTCTATTGTCTACCCATTTGTAACCTCTCAGCACGGTGTGCTGGGGCAGACCACGAGCTTCCAGCCTTTCCAGGTGCACAGAACACCAGTGTGGGTCAGGCCGGGGGTTCCTGAAGCACCATGAGTTGTAATTTAGATAGCGGGAGCCCGAGTGGGAGGCAGCGTTACAAATCAGTCATTAGTGGAGATGTTAACGAGGGGTTGGCTTTCTCCCCTCTCCCCTCCCCTGGGAGGTATAAATCCAAATGCTGTCCACAAGAGATGTGAAATAATCCTCGTTCTCCACCAGCGACCGGGAAGGATGGAGCCGGGGAAGCACGTCCAGATCGGGCACCGCGTTTAAAGAGGGACGATGATCAGCGGGACGGTGTCCAGAAGCGATCAGCGGACGTGATCAGCGGTCCTGAAAACACGACCTACAGGGAGAGGCTGCGAGAACAGCGCTTGTTTAGTCTAGAAGGAGGGGAGACGTGATAACAGCCCTCAGCTATGCGAGAGGTTGCTGCAAAAAGAAGGGAATCGATGCTCGCCCTGATGCTGGGAGCAGGGCAGGGAGCTGGGGGGCTGCTGGGTGCCAGGGAAGAGAGATTTGGGAATGTCATCCTGATGGGAGAGTGAGGAAGTCGTGAAAATGTCTGCAAAGGAGGTTTGGGGTCTCAGCAGTGGTTTGGGGGTCTGGCCAGGCTGGTGCCCACCCGGGACATGGGATGGAACCATCTGTCAGGGGATGTCTCCCGCAGCCGCCTGGGGACCCTCCTGCTCTGCGCTTTGGAAGGAAAACCCTTCAACCTGTGGTTCCTCCTGTGTAGGGCTGGGTGGTGAACCCAGCGGTGATGCCTGCACACAGCAGGCCACCCCGGGGTCCCTGCTCTGTGTGGGTGCAGAGGCTCAAGCCTGCACCTCTGGGAACAGGAGGCATTTCGGATCCCCGCCTGCTGTTCTTGGTCCCAGCCATGGCAGGGAGAAGCCCGGGTGTCTGGAGCAGGAGCGCGGAGCCCATGTGGTTTTGGCACAGAGGCCAAGTGTTTTGGAAGCCAGAACTTCAACTGGGTGGTCCTTGAAAAAAGAAGGAGTGTGAGCAAGAGATAAGGCCTCCAGCACACGCCACGGGTGTAGAGCTGACACTTGCACGTCCCACCAGGGATGCAGGCAGACCTGCACGGGGCTCACGCTGCTTCTCACAGCCACCCACAGGGCTGTGGCTCTGGATGACACCGTGTGCTGGGTCACCAGCAGCTTTGTGCCACCTCTGGACAAGAGCTGATGTCCCAGCAGGATGGCAATGACCCTGCCATTACAGCAACCTCGAGCAGTCCCGAGTGCAGCCACGCCGTGCTCCCAAACCCTGGGTGTTGCTCCTTCCCGGAGCTGTTGTCCTCAAATCCCTGACCCGAAGCAGCAAGTTTGAGTGCATTTCTTTCAGATCTGCGTCAGTGCTTTTCCCAACAGCTTGGCAAGCAGCGTAAACATCCATCTGCCGTTGTCACTGGTAGCAGCGCACATCATCGGGAGGGGAACTGGCTGCTCGCAGACACCCAGTCGCACACGGAGCAGTTGCTTATTTCTGAGTGGGGCCACGCAAACCATTAGGCACCTCATTAATCTTGTGTTTAATTCTCTGCATGAGGCTCGGTGGAAGAAGGAATAAATTCTACATTTTAATTATGGGGGGAATAATTAGAGTAGCCTCCCAAACTCCTTTTCATTCCTTGAATAAAGAGATGGGACAATACTCGGACAAGAGCTTTGCTGCTGCCACCTCCCCACCGCCACCCAGCACCCCTGGGGCTGTGAATGTGCCAAAACCTGGGGTCTCTCTCCCTTCTCCCCACCATGCAGGTAGTCATGGAGGGGCTCAGACTGGGTCACATCTCTCTGACTGGTGCCCTTGGTGCTGGAAAGGCACTCGCTAGGAGTGAGGTGGGCAGTGGTCACAGCTTTGGCTCTCCTGGTCCCCATCCCGGCTTTCCTCCCATGCCATTGCCCCTCCTTAAACCTGCAGGCACGCTCGAGGCTGGCCCTGGGTAGGGCCAGGCTGCACCAGCTGAGCTTTGGCACGTGCCGTGTTCTGCACAACGCCCCCGGTCCCACAGCTGTAGATGTCCCACACCTTCGGGACATGTTGCACCCAGCAGGGGTGGCGTGGGCAGTGCTCAGATCTCACCTCCATCTCCTGCAGAAACAGACCTCAGACACTGGGGTGTCCTGCTGGGGACCGCCAGCCTGCAGACCCTCCACTGCCATCCTTCACGTCCCAGCACAGCACGACTGTCTGGTGGGAGGGACACTGACACAGGCAGCCTAACCATGCTTCACGGGGCTAATTACATCAAAACGCTCGTGGTACCGGTGCTCATGAGCGTGCAGCCATTGTCCCGCGTGCTCCTTCACCTGATTTAATCTGCAACCATGACACATCGGCTTTGTGAGCGCAGAAACGTGACGCAGAGGGCACGGAGGAGTGGTGGCAGTGAGGACAGGGAAGGCTGGGCACCCGGGTGGGCTCAGCTCTGCTGACGTCCATGGACTTGGGCTGATTCACACCAGCAGCAGACGTGAGGCTAAATCTTTATTTAGTCATCTCCTTGACATCTTGACTCTTGCTTCTGCTTTTCAGTGGCTGTTGACAGGCTCGGGGCTCTGCAGCGGGCAGGGATGGGATCGGTTCATCCGCAAGACCTCTATTCCCCACCATCCCCGGCTCCCAGGCTGCCAGCAGCAACCTGAAGAGGCCGAGCTGGGTTTGTAGCTAGAACATGGCTCACGCGGGGTCGCTACCTGCGTGCACTTCGGTGCCTCCCCTCCTCACACCCTCACCTGCAGGGGGGGGATGCTGGTAAGAAGCTGTCCCATGGTCAATGTGGGCACTTGGTTACTGGCAAGCCCCTGCTCTGCTGATGCAAGAAGGACAGGGGCTGTTGTGCAGTGCCACCCCTTCCCCTCGGGACAGGCTTACAGGAAGGTGACCCTTTTAAATGCTGTTTACTAGACTCATAATAAATGTAGCTAGGTGAAAGATTTGGCCCTGTAGCACTGAAGACCTGACTGAATAGCCTGATGTGTCACTAGAATAAAATCCACATTTTGGGGCACACATCAGCTCCCTGTCCTTCTGCAGGGTGGGTAAAAAATCAGCTTCGGGGTCCTCAGGATCTATTTAATGGTGAATCTCCAAAAGCTGCCCCAAGCTGCATGTTTCTTAATGCAGCTCCTTTTTCCACTCTCCAGTTCGCTCTGTGTGTGTTTATGTGTGCGGGATGATTTGTTGGTCTTTAAATATGAGTTATAGGAAAATGAAGCCGAGGAATCTCCCTGCAGCTGTGCCTGATAAAGGGGACTCCCACTGCTTGCTGCTCCCAGCACCTCTGGGATGAAAGGAGCAAAACCCTTGCCTCGAAGGCAGGCAGCACCCAGGAATGCCGGCATCTCCCAGGAAAGAGGATTTACTACCAGCAAACAGCAAGGCTGTTTTTTTTCCCCCTTTCTCACCATGTGGCTTTCAGGCACAGATGATGCTTTCCAAGCCAGCATTATCTGTTGGGAGATTACTCCTCAAATACAAACAGGAGCATGACCAGGGAGCAGCAGTGAAATCACTGGGGTTTGTTTCCCCTCCTGCAGCACATGGGAGATGCACAAGCCAGAGGTGTAATGAAAGGCATATGTTTTGGCACGCAAAGGGAAAACACTTTTTTTTTATTATTTTTTTTTTCAGAGGCTTTTTATTGCTCTGGATCCACTACATTAATTACAAGACTATATGGCAAGTCTCTGCAATCACAAGTCTCGGGGGAGAGGGGAAGGGTTCTCTGGTTCTCACACACTTCTGGAAGCGGGAGGTTGGAGCTTTGCTTCCCATCCGTGTGTCCAGGCACACCTCGCTCCCGAGCCCTGCTGGGGATCGTGGCATCGCCTCCCCACCTCACCTCTGGGCAGCAGGTGACTATGTGATAATCTCAGGCTTCCTTAGAAAAAAAAAAAAAAAAAAAAGCCAATTATTTGTTTTGGAGAAAACGTAGAAAAAACTTGAGCCCTACAGACTCAAAACCCAATGGGCAAACAAATGGAGAAAATAAAGCAGATGGTTGTTTTTGCCATATTTTCTTGCATAATCACTGTTTTCTCCCCAGACTGTGCTTACAAAACTTGGTTGCTGCCATTGTGCATGTCACTTCTAAACTTGCTGATGATCTGCAGCTTGGCAGAGGCTGGCAGCGTGCTCACATGGGAGAGCCAGTGCCTGAGCAAATGCTGTCACTTCATTAGCTATTTTTAACAGCAACAAAGATCTTGACTTTTAATTTGATCCTACTATATTTAGGGGAGAAGGGGTGCCTCGCTCATTACTGCTGAATTTTTGGCATTATAAAAAAATAATGATTTTTTCTTCCTTCTGCCTCAAAAAGGCAAGAAGATAATATCCATAGCTTCTCTCCCGGTGTGAATTTACTGCAGGGTTAAATACTTTGAAGCTTTGAAGAGGACATTAAGAAAGACAGCAGGAGAGCTAAGCATTGTACTTCATGAGGATGTCATGTGCTGGGAGGAAAAGGAGGCGATGATGCCCAGCCCACGATTGCCAGCCATGCCATGGAGCAGACCCTGGCCCTGCTGTCCTGTAGCAACACCACCCTGCAGGGCTTGCTGTCCTGTTGCACTGCTTTTATGGGTGCCTTCGGGACGCTTCCTGGATCCAGGACACACATCTCTGGAGGTTGGCCATCAAAGTGCACCCTGAAACCCAGACGGTGTGGGCAGGAGAAGGCAACCGGGGGCTTGCCCAAGTACTTTTTCCAGGCATTGGTTTGAGGATGGCTGCAGTGATCTGGAGGCTGCTATTGCCTGCCCACTTCCCAGAGCCTCTGCTGTGCTCCTTGCACCCTGCACACGTTTGTGACTCCTCCAAGGCTGCTCCAAGCAATGTGCTTCAGCGCCTCGGAAGGCATCAAATGCAGCAATTGGCACTGCTGCTGCTCACAAAGCACCAGCTTGGGTGCCTTCAGGCCACATGGGTATCAGCAGCTCCTGGGGAGCTCATCTCACATTGCTAAATGCACGCAGAAGTCCTGCTATGGGGCACAGCCATGCTGTCATCCCAGCTGGTCCAGAAAACGTGGCCCCTTTCCAAACCAGAGCATTCCTCCTCCTAAAAAACATCTGCGTAGACGGAGCTGAGCTGTTCACCCCCTGGGGAAAGCAAACCCAGCGGGACTGGAAAATCTGAGATTGAATCTTTTCTCCATCTGATTTGAAGCCTGTGCTGTTTTCACCTCTAGGCAGAAAGCAGCAAGGTCCGTGGTCATCCTCCCTCCTGCCCATTACAGCTGTCCCTCTCCATGCTGGGGACTAGCGTAACAGAGGTGGAAACCCTGCCTCAATTTATATTTAATCATTTATACAAGAAGGGAATAAAAGCCATGAAGCCTGTCCCTCTCTTCGGCTTTTCCTTCCAGCTGTGCATCGAATGAAGATCCGGACACCCAGCAGGCAGGCGCGACTGGTGCTGGCAGGAGGCGGCGGTGCCTGAGCACCTCTGTGGCACGGTGATCATGGGTCACCTGTTAATTGGAGCCAGGGGATCAAACTGGATCTGTCACCCATGGAGCTCTGCTCCCAGCCTTGTGCTTGTTGGATCAACCCAGCAGAGCCTGCACAGGGCGGGGAGGAGCAGGGACACGGCTGCTCCAGGGCTGTGGCTTCTTGGGTGACAGCAGCACCATCACTGCACGAGTTGGGCATCACCAAGGCAGAGGCTGCGGGGACAGGGGTCTCTCACCACCTTTCCTTTGGTTAGGATGCTCGGCAGGATTTCTTCCCTCCTTGAGGGCTTCTTGCAGGGGCTGCTTTGGTCCTTGTTAGAGCAAAGAGTATCCTCCTGCCCGAGTCACAATTTGGTAAAGCTCATGAGCTCAGGGGGCTCCTCACCCTGAGGCCAGCCCTCCAGAGGCATTTGCAAGTGGAGACAGGGCTGTGATGAGCTTTGCTGCAAGGCAGTGCAGGCAGGCAAACCCTGACACGCATCTCAGCATCATTTCTATGCCTCCTGTGCCTTGTCCCAGGCTCCAAGATGTAGCTGGGCTGTTTGTGGCACTGGTCTTCATGTGCAGGATGAGACAGGCTTTCCTGGGGGGTCTGTAGGTAGATGAAGCTGACGTCTCCTGCATCTCCAGATCCAGATATTGACTTCAGCATATATATTTTAAAACTTCCTTCCTTTTCATTTTCCTAATTCTTGTTTGTTACCTTTTTGAAAGGATGGAAAAAAAGCTCATTTTATGTAACACCATTTTTATAGAAAAAATTATTAAGGTACTTTGGGGGCCATTTATCTTCTCAGTTGCCAAGAATTCTGTATAAATTTGCCAATGACATGATGTTATCTAACACCTTCTATAAAAGTGGCATAAAACAAGAAAAAAACCCTTGAGAGAGAAGTGAAATTTCCAAATTGTTTGTCTGCTGGTAATAGATTAAATACAGATGTAGATTTTGGACTAAGAGAAAGCAAAATAGGAGAAAACCCATCCATACCTGCTTGTTTTTCTCTTCTTTCTGCTTGCATGCACTCAGGGTTTGGAGATAAGCAGGTACCACCCCTAAAACACAGTGAAATCTTGGTTTTTCAACAGGACACTTCTCACATGCATTAATCCTCTCTCTACAGGTGAAGCCAATGAAGTCCTTTGCTTCCCAGAGCGAGGCAGATACTGCACCTGCTTTTAGGCTGAAACAAAAGGCTGTCCCATATTACCCTCTTTCTCTTCATCATATAATGGAGAGAAAAGTCCTGGAGGATGCTATATTTAACTCTCACATTTGAAATATATACACATATAATAAAAAAAAAAAAGCCTGTCAAACTAGAAGTAATCAACAATTATCTCTAAGCTGCCTTGTTTTTCATTTGCATCAGGAAGAGGTTCCTTTTCTTTCCAGTGTTAGGGTTAAACTAATTGTGCCTTTGGCTGTAATGGAGAAAAAAAAAAGAAAAAAGAAAAAAAAAATCCATGTACAAGGAGGGAGGCAGGAAATCTCCAGTTCCTGCGAGCGGGTTCTAAACCGGTGCAAATCTGCTGAGGTCAGTTGGTTTCTGTGTGCTGCACCAATTAGCACTGGCTGAGGATCTGGCCCAGAGTTTATACCCTCTCTGATTTTTATTTTAATTGCTGTTTCTGGATGTAATTGTGCAAAGAGCCTATTAATATTATCCAGTTAAAAGGAGTGATTCACTAGCCCCATCTATAGCATCATTGCCTATTAAGGCTGTCTAAAACTCCCCTTGTAAGACTCTGCTTGGAGTTATAATTTTAATTTAAATCATTTGTGCTGAAATTTTCTGTAATGGAGCATCCACCTCAGGCTGATTTTCTTTTTAAGGGGCAAGGGGAGGGAAGGGAGTGAACTTCAGCCAAAACAATTCAGCAGTTTCTAAGAGCAAAGTTAGAGGGAAGAAATAAATCTAAAAAAATAATAATAACAACAACAACAAAACTAAAACATTGTTTTCCCGAGCCTGCTAATTCTGGCCACTTTTTGTTCAGAAAGTAGTGACTTCCCCAAGTGTTGCAACAGGGGGCTGCAGGGTGCATTTGGGGTTAAGACTGTGACATTTGTTGCTACCTAAAAAGTCCAGGTTATAAGTGTGAAAAAAGAAATGCACCAAGGGCTTGGCCCAGCAAAGCAGCTTGGTGTGGTTTTATTTAATAAAATGAATGGGTGAGATGCAGTGGCAGAGGGAGACCTTTCCCTGCCTCTGTGTCCCTGCCACTTCCCTTGTGCTGGGCTCCTCCATTGCGGGGTTGTTGGGATTCATCCTCTGAAAGCTCCTTCTGGGACTCTGGGACTGTGTATCTCTTAGTCTGCATTTTATTTTATTTGATATGAGCTATGGCATGTTGATAAATCACTTTGTTAACAGTTGGGACATGTTAAGAAAAACCCTTGAAATTAATAAAAATAACCATGGGAAAACATTCTCATAAAATATGAAGCAATATTTGAAAATTCTAAGCTCAAATAGGAATATTTTCCAAAAACAAATATGCTCTAAAAGCATTTTTCCATGAGATGTTGCAATTCGTATCTTGGCATTAAGAAAAAAAATGTTCCAGCAACCAAATCCCTGTGAGTGCTAGCCAACATTACCCTCTTATTAGAAATGGGAGACTGAGGTCCAGGACAGGGACTTTCCTATAGTCCATTAGCAAGAGCCCAGAGAGCCCTTCCTTGAACCCAGGGCCACGCAGCAGCGATGTGCGCTGCCTTTTGTTCCCCATCAGATGCAAAACGTCCTCTCTTGGTTTTGATCAGCTCCTCACCCAATTCATTACACTCTTATTTCACTGAGGAGATATGGGAATTCTCACCGATCTTGGAGGAAATTGCTTTTCCTTTTGTTGGGAATAATTAGGAATGCAATTTATCTCTCCTTAATTACAAGTGCAGGAGGATACGTTCGCCCTGTTAAATATTTATTTTTCAAAGGCAGGTGGTAAGAAACAAGGTTCTGGAACTGCAGCCTAGGAAATATGTCCCCGGGTTTCCAGTGTAACAATTTAATTTGCTATTCTGCCTCTCAGATCATTTTTCCAATTCAATGTGCAGAACAAATTCACCAGGGATAATATAAACTTTTACTGCTACTGGCTTTGGGGCTACAAAAACCTGGAGTTGCAGCCTCTTGGCTTTGAGATCAATACCAAAACTTAAGTGGCTAACATCCCCATACAAGGCTAGAATTTATTTTCTGTGGTCTTCTATAAATCAGTGACAATATAATGTCCATTCTGCTCATGCCTGTAGTTTATGGTGAATAGCCATCCAGAATTTGACTAATATGCAAAACTATTTCTGTCCATCTGGTCCAGCAGGCCAGGCAGGCATGTCAGAGAGGAGTATCTCTTCCAAGAGCTGCCTTTGTTCATAATAAATCTCCGATTAAAACCAAACAGATGTGGAGGGTGGATGTTTCACGCAGATCTTCGGCTGCATCCTGCATTGTTAGCCCGGGCCTGAGACGTCGAACTTGACACCGTGGAAGATTCCCGGCATTCTTGGACTGCTTCACATCCAAGCCTACTGAGAAAACATCTCCGTACTTTTGGGCCGATTGACCGACCGGGTCATGCAAATAAACATTTGAAGGAAAGGCATATTTCTGTTAAATTCATGTTTACAAAACCTAAGGGCTCGTTTCTCCCTCTTGCTCATGAGGTGGAAAGTGCCAGCGTCCCAGCCTGTTTTATGGCGGAGGCAGGGAGCTGGTGGTAGGGCCACGGCGGGTTTGGGGGCTCCTCGGCAGGAGGAGCTGCTGGGGGACAGATGCCAGCGGGGTTGTCCCAAGGGTAAACTGGGAGGAGAAAGAAGGAGGGAGGAGGGAATTGCAGGGGTAGAGTTGCAGAGGTAAAGCAATGACTTCTGCTGCTGCAGAACCTGGCTGGTGCCTTCCTCACAGCAATGTGACCCCATAGAAATGGTGATATTTGTAGGGCTAATTTGGGTTCTTAGAGATAGAGCCAGGTGGCAGGGTCTGGGGAGTGGAGGGGCTCTGCGTGGCCACCCTGGGGGCAGCTGCTGCCAGTCCATGGGGGGGTCTCTGCTTGTGCTTTAGTACAAAGGGGTCTTCCCTGAAGATCTCTTCCCTTCTTCCCTTATCCCCTTCTCTGGCAGCGGCAGTCAGTGGGGTTTGAGTAAATATCAGGAAATAATTCTGCACCCAGCATGGATTCAGCCTTTGAAATTCATTGTCAGGGGAAACCAGGGATTTAAACCAGTGGAAACACCACTGACTTGGAAGGGGCTGGCCAAGGCAATGCCCAGTGTTACCCACTCTGATTACACACTAAGGGAAAGGCAACTTTTTCTCCAGATGCATAACATGGGACGATCACATCCAGCCTAGTTCAGGGCTGGATGCTGTGCGTGGCACCACCCTGGAGGTGGGAACTTCAGGGCCAGCGAGGACCATAAGCTCATCTCACACAGCCTTGGACAGGAAACACAGGCCATAAAATATCTCTCCCACAGGAGTGCTGCACCATGGCACCAACACACGCCGCTCCCTGGCCTTAAGAGCTGCTCGAGTCACCAGAACATCCCGAGGCCCCAGCCCCGTCCTGATGGGGTAGGGTGGGCACAGTGAGGGGTGGTGCTCCCTCCTGGTGGACCTGCAGGCTCTGTGGACAGGAGTCAAAGGGTGGGAGGAGGAAAAGAGAAATCCAGAAATCCACTTCCCTGAAGGTCACAGCGGAGCAAAGCACAGGCCGAGGGCAACCCGACAGAAGAAGAACACGGGCACAAATGCACCAAGGTGTGAAATTGGGAACGGGCCATGACTTGCTCAGAGGTGTGGAAGAATGGGACTGCTGTTTTTCTGCTCTTTCCATGGACCACATGAGACACGGCCCAGTTGCTGTCCATCCATCTCCCAGAGCTCAGGGCTGGCTCTCGAAGTGTCCAGCGGCTGCAGGAGGCTGCTTCCCCCAGTGCTCAGCACCTGCACAGTGCACGCCTGAGACGTCCTTTGGTCACAGCTCTCTGACCTGGACAGATTTAAGGTGCAGCATGCCCTACCTCTTGTACATCTGTGAAGTAGAAAGCTCTGGTTGCTTTGTTTCCTCTGGCAGCAAGTGGTGAGCCCTTACAAACCTGAAACTCTTTTTTCCATTAGCAAAAGTGGGATGTTCTCCTGGGGTTGCCCTTAGTGTTTGGCAGGTGTGATGGATAGAAAAAGGGAAAGGAAACCACATCTCTCTTGACAGTCTTAGATTTAGCTTTTCCAAGATTTTCTTTCCAAATCTGTGCTCTGCAAACAACACTCACATTTATTACATCAATCTCATAACACTTGAGCAAGCTGGGAATAGACATCCCAAGCCGCGACATCATGGGCCTCCACTTCTCCAGCTATAGCAGGCTTTGCAATTCCAGCTAAGACTAGCATCACGTTGCTTGCGAGACTCTAGTTATAGACAGGATCCACCACTGCTCTTTCATCCACACTTACCCGTGTATTGCTCATGAGGTTTCATCACAGAGCTCGCGTGCCATATTTACAGGTGTCAGGTTTGTTCTGTGCTGTCTGTCCAAGCAGCCCATCAGGTTTCCTTGTGGAGCGAAGCTTTAACACAGAAGTTAAAAAACTGCTGTTAGCTTTTCTGTCTACCAGCACTTTGTGCTTATGCAAGTTCCCTCGCCAGGTCCCTTATCCACTGTTGGTAGAGGCTGCTGTGGCCCTTTGGCCAAGACTGAGACTGAGAACCACTCGGGAGGAAAGCTGTCTTGAAATTGCTATAACAGCCTGATTTGGGCTGCCTGGAAAAAGTGAAAGAACACATTTTTCTTCCTGCTTCCATTTGAGAGAAAAAGGTAAATGACCCTGTCTGGGTCTGTTGTGCCAGTTCCCTTTGGACAGGCAGGAATTTGGCATGAGAGAGGTGAAAATGTGCTGGTGTTTTCAGCAGGAGGGCAGACCTGCAGTGTGACTGGGGAGGACAAATCCTGGACTGCTGAAGGAGCTCTACTCACTTGACCTCTTTGTCCCTCCGGTCACTGCCACAGCCCCGGTTCAAGCCACGTGTTTGCTTTATGGCCTGGGACATCCTCAGAGGCATTGTGACCAGGAGATGTCCCCTTGTCCCCTGTGTCTGGGCTCCGGGTGGACACAGCGTGCCCTGTGTCACAGCACCTGCCAACCACAGCATCCCCTGCCACCGAACTGCACCTCCTTCCCCCGGGCAGCTGCGAGCTCAGAAGTAGGAGCAGAGTGTCCTGCGGTTCTCCAGGCACTCCAGACAAATGGTATGCATTTTTTTGCAAACGTTTGCTTACATACGAAGGGCAGCTTCCTCCCGTACCCCCACCCCGACCAGGGGATGCCAGCAGTGCTGCTCCAAGCACAGAGGATTTTCCCCCCCAGCAACCCGTTGTGTTCCCCCTGCCTGAGCGGACAGATAGGCTGCCAGCCCCTGAGTCAAAACAGAAGGGTTAAATGAAGGCATAACTGGCCCTGGGAACATAAATGTTAGCACATGCACTGCAAGCACAGATAAAAGGACTGGCAAGACCACATGCGCCTCTTGAAACCTGCCCGCATGCTTTCTCATGGCTCTGAGGGCCGCTTCCCTCTCCCTGGCCCGGTGACAATTTACCTCTAGGACCTGTTGCTGGGTGAAACAGCGAGATGTTATCACCGCCCTGCATTCCCCGAGCTCACACTCCGCTTCCCAGGTGCTGCAGCTACAGCTGTTCTGTTTCTGCACCTCAGCTCACACTTTCTAAAGACACTTAATTTAATTTTTCAACAGTTGTTATCTCTCATCTGCAAACACCTCCAGTTTGACACATTATGTCCTCTGGGTGCTGGTGAGCAGCAGAGAAATCAGCATCACCGAAGTGAAAGTGCCCTGTTAGACCTGCAGATAAATCTGTATCTGTAATCCCCGCTGCTGTCCTGATGTGACTCGCAGATACCGAGTACTTTTGCTAAGCTGCAGAACTGTTCAGAGCCCAAAACTCCAAGAAGGTTTCCTCCTGCTGGTGACCGTTTCCAGCATCCAGTCCCCACCACCTCCAAGTCTTGGTGCCTTTGCCTGTAGCAGTTGGCCGAGGCCTTTCACATCTTCATGGGGACTATCTTCAGCTCTCACTACTGGAATACACTCATTGCCCGGAATTTCATAGGTGAGTTTTGCTCTGATGACCCTGCCCACCACTGGCTCCCCCTCATGCCGCAGCCTTTGTTAGCTCCCTGCTACCTCCTGCTGCACAGGCTTTGTGCAGGTATGAAGTCCTTCACTGGTTTGACCCGTGGGAAGGATACCCGGCTTCACTGAGCTCCTTTATTTATGTATCTATTATACATATAGATATAGATACTTATATACCTATTACAGGCACTTATTCCCTTGGTTCTCCAGAAGCATCTGCCAGGCTGGTCCCAGTGAGCTTTATACCCCCTGTGCCTCTACTAAAAAAAAGTCCTCCAAGAACCTGCTGTTCACATCCTCCCCACATCTGTCCACGGTGGAAGCACCGGCACTAAATTTTCTATATCCACTGACAGAGCGAACAATTAGCTCATCAGCTTCGGTATCTTCTTCAGAGACGTTTTTTGCTCCCTGATATGGATGTTTCTCAGGACACTCTGGCAAGGACAGGCGAGTGACTGCTCCCTGCTCCTCCTCCCCTCTGTTGGGTCACTGATACAACAGAGGCTGGAAAACACAGAACCCTTGTAACTTATAAATTCTAGGAGTGAGAGCTACCTGACCTAGCTTTAAGCTTTAGATGTCACCTCAAGCTCCATGGATAGCCTGCAGGGACCAAGAGGCACCTCCAGATGGGGAGTCATCTGCCCTGCCTGCGAAGCCCATGCAAGGAGACGAATTGCCCTTAAGAGATGCTCTGCTGCCTTCAGGGAAGCCAAGGGGACTGGTTAACCTTTGGTAGTCTAATTATTAGATGCTGCATTAGGGCAAATGACTCTCCCTGCAGATGTCATGGCATGTGGGAATCCCTGTTCTTCCTTTAAGGATTTGGGATTGTTTCAAATGAATCCCAGCGCAGTGACCAGCCAGATGTGATCAGCAGACGGAGGGGGTCATCTGGAGGAGCAAGTGTTGGGTTTGGGACGGTGTGGTGTTGCTGATGGGCTCTTTCTCAGTTAAAAAGACAATGAAAAATCCCCACTTCCAGCAGCTGTGTCAGGAAAAGCTGTGAGACGAGCGCTCACACTGCTGGGTTTTGCTACCTTACATGGAACACGCTGTGCGAGACACATCCTGATGGGACCGAGGTTCACACATTTCCAAATCCGTCTTAAAAAGTTTTGATAGAAAATTCAAGTGAGATGACACTTTAACTGGAAATAACAGCAGCAGAGAAATCAACAGATTTCAGGCCTTGGAGTCTGTTCCTTCATTTTCGTCGAATCCAGCATATTCGTCTCAAACTGTTTGGAGCAGACGTTCTGTGCATTTTTTTTTCCCAGAAGATACCACAAACAGTTTCTGTTTCAAATTATGAAGTAATAAAAGAAACCTCACCACACGGATGTTTGTTGCTAATTATGTTACTTATGTTTTTATATCAGCAACTCCAAGCTTAAATCCGCTTGCAATAATAATCAAAAAGCAATTCGGGTCAGATTTTACAACCCCTTAAATATATTATCTCTATGCTTCCAATCAAATAATCAATCCCACATCATATTCCTATAAGGCATGGTCAGCATGTTCTACAGATGTGTCTGAACATGAGCATAGCTGTCTTTGCTAACATACAGACTGCTGTGATCATAGGATTACTGTTGTCCCATGTCCCGGGCTGTGATTCAAGCTTGGGATGCCAGGACTGCAGCGGATTCATGCATTGCACTGGAAGTTTTAAGGCTGAAATGACAAAGAGCCCTCAGGAACCTGATGTGGTCCTAGGAGGGGGTTCTGGTGCCCAGAAACCCTTTTTGCTGGGCCACTGAATGAGGGTCTGTGCCCTGATGTGGGCAGGGGACTCCCCCCAGGTGCCTGCAAATGCTCAGAGGAGAGCCGAGACCCCTCTCAAGAATTCTTGTATCCCAGTGGAGATAAATTATTGTGAAAAAAACATTCTTCATTATGCTCCATAGGGCCTTCTGTGGTTTGTGTGTACAAAGGGAAGCCACCAAAGCCTCCTGCTCTGGGGAAGCCTTGTGCTTCCACGCAGGCATCGCTCAGGTCCCTGTAACCCCAAGCCCATGCTCACCCCGCTGATGGTCACCATCCCCCTCACCTCCCCAGCACCCCAGGGATGCATCCCCCTGCAGCACTTTGTCCTGCTGCCTGCCTGCCTGCTGGCAATTTCCCATCCTCTTTCTACCCTGCAGGAGCAAAGCCATGTGCTCCGTGTGTTTCACCAAGCCCCAGTCGTTCTGCACTCCCAGCCCAGGCTTATTCCCCTCCCAGGCACTACCTGGGGAAAAGGAATAACCCAGGAATTTGGGTGCTGTGATACCGTGGAAACTGAGCTCGATTCCTATGGAAATGGGGCAGTTAAGAGCAGGCGTTTTCTCCAAATGCTCTCAGATACTGATTTCTGTCTTGGAAAAGCCTCTGCCAGCTCCTCGCCCAGCACAGAGCAGTGCTAAGGCACAAGGAGCAGCTGGTGCACAGGATGGCTGGCCAGCAGGACCAAGATCTGCACACCCTGCTCCACCGCAGCTCCCAGCTGAGCTCAGCACACCTCTGCTTTTTGCCCAAGCTGCTTTCTGAGTAAAAACTCAAACTGGAGAAAACCCCGGTCCCTCCCCAGCAGTGGGACTGCAGCTCCTCGACTCCACGCTGAGCCCACCCCAGTGTGGCTGAGGCAGGGAGAGGCCAACACTGCCAGAGGGAGCACGGCCACCACGTCCCTCTCCTGACTGACTCAATGTGCTGCCACGCATCTCAGAGACGTGCTTTTGTCCATGTACTCATGTACCCAGACACCCTTATACCCATGTACCCATATATTCTTATATTCTTACGTCCTTATACCCGGATACCCACGTACCCGTGCACCCATGTACCCAGATACCCATCTGTGGGCTGCACTCATCTCCCCCCTTCCTGCACCAAGGATCTTCTTTGTAAATTCATCTCTGGAATTCAACCACAGCTTTGCTCCCTCAAACGCTGCCCGTAAATGCATCCATCACGTATGTGCAGTGCAGGCAGTGTGCAGGACAGGAAGGCTGCCCAGGTCTGGTGAGGAGGAAGATGAGCAGGCACTTCTGCAGTCTGGACAGCCACAGAAGGCTCAGATTGCCTTTGAAGTACCTGCCAGGGTGAGCAGAAATCCCTGTGCTGTCCCTGCAGGTCACAGACCTCGTGCCATCTGGTTTTGGGTCTGCAGGATCTGAAAAGGCTCCCAAAAACGTGCAGCCTCAGCACTGCTGTGCCCATGATGGGGTTTAGCAGCCAAGCTGGGGGACAGGCAGTGGAAAGGACGAGGCAAAAGGTGTTAAAAACTATCCTTGCTGTCATGCCCCGGCAGGTGATGGGGATTTCTCTGACTCACCCATGAAAAGGAGCCTGTGAACGCTGCCAGAGCCTGCGTGGTGAAACCGGTGGGCAGGTTTCATGCCTTGGATGGCTCTAAGTACCGTGTGAGCCCCGCTGCAGCTCATCAGGGAACTTTCAAGGCACTTGTTGGGGTGGGAGCAGTCTTCCTGGAAGTCTTCCAGTCCTTGTGACCGTGGGCAGCTGTGAAGCAATGCAAGCACCGAAGGAGCAGACGTCCAGCTGTGAGGGAACCCCCTCCAGATGCTCCCAGCCCCAGGAGACCCCAGGTGGCTGGGAACTCATGAGGCATCTGAAGTGGGTAAATCAGGGGGACCAAATGCAAAGGGAAGGCTGAGGAGCTTCATCCCTGCATTGATGGCAGCGCTCAACACTGCAGCAAGACGCTGACCCTCCCTCCATCCATCTGGCCTGGAGGAGCCCATTTAGCTGCCAGCTCAGCACCGAGGCCAGCCCAGGATTTGCTGCCAAGCCCTGAGCTCAGGCAGGTCCTGCCGGCTGGGATGAGAGGGGATGAAGCATCACTGCCCTCCACCTCCGCTCCGCACCCCGGCGCTGGAAGGGGAAGGGGCCGAGATGCCCACGTGTTTGCTATTAAGCAGCAGCAGCACTTCCAAGGATGGGTCCACAAAGCCCAGGGAAGCACAGCTGCCAACAGCATCGTCAGAAGTGTGTTCAGCATTCAACCATCTCTGGCAGCCAAGTCCCGCTGGCTGGGCCTGATGGGTTCCTTGGCTTTCCTTCCGAGTGTTGGTGGTTTTAAGAAGTTGAGCAGCTCTGCAGGAAGCTGATGTGCTGCTGGCTCGCAGCCCTCATCTGGGGGGGCTGGAAACTCTGGGGATGGGCCCCTCAGGACAGATCATGGGGATTCTTATTTGCAGCAAAGGCTTTTGATTAAAAAATATTTATAGGTGCTCACCGAGCAGGATAAAGTTCCTTTTCTTTGGAAGATGAGAAACCACGGTTTTTATTTCTTGAGTGAGCTGTTGTTTTCTAAGTGTTTTCTGCAGAAATGATAAGTAATTTTAGGTCAGAGAAGTGTTTAGGTGGAAAATTCCTCACTGGCTGGAAATGTTCCCCCGTCTCCCTGGAGAATGTGGGGAATGGGGAAGGGAAAAGGAAAAAAGCTTTTAACCCAGCTATAGAAAAGACTCCAGGCATGCTCATAAACTAGAGCAGCTCCTCACCAGCACCCTGGAGACTTCATGGAAGACTAGAAAACTTGGGAGCGGCAGATCGCATGTGGGTAGATCAGTCTGGGGAGGAAAAGATATGTGTGGATATGGATGGTACAGAGATGCATCATGCTTTTGGTTCACCTTTCGGCAGAACAGCTGTGCATGTTCTTCACTGTCCCCTTCACAGGGCAAATTTGGACCAGAGTGACAGGTGCCAGAGCAAAATCATGCCATAGGAACTAATATATATATATATTTCACCTGCTGTTCCATGCATCTCCCAGGGTCTTTTCTGCCACGTGGAAAGCTGGTAACAGGGAATGCAGAGGTCTAGAAAGTCTCTCAGATGCATTCTCTCTCCCCAGAAGCAGTGCCTGGCAGAGGGCTCTTAGCTCGGAGCCGTAGCAGCAGGAGCCATTCCCACCCACCCACACTTTTCTGCTGACCTCAGGAGAATGATACGTATTTAGAAGGATTTTCCCTGCTATAGGGTGCAAAGACGAAGTGCTCGCAGAGGTTCCTGGTGGCCCTGTGACCTCCAACTTGCTGCAAAAAGGGTATTTCTGGGTGAGGTGGTTGTTCCCAGGTATGGCCAGGGAGGTGAGGGACTTGGGCTGTCCCCAGCCTTGCCGCTGCCTTCCCCGAGCTGGCAGCTGCCCTACAGCTAGACAGAATGGTGTCTTACAGGGCAGGAAAAGCAGGAAGAAGAGTATCATGGGCAAAAGCAACTGCTTTTCAAATAACTTATTAAAACCAGTGGGTTCTGCTTGATTTCCTCCCTGGCGATGGCGTGGTGCTGGCACGACCGCCTCTGAGGTCTGGCCGCTCAGCTTCCTCCAGAGGAGCCAAGAATAACCCCAAATGGGAGTCATTAATAGCTCGAAAACATGTCAGTGACAAAAAACAGAGCAAACTGGAGGGAAATTAGGATGCCATTTGCAGGGAGTAATTAGGCACTGCGTGGGGCACGGCAGCCTCCCGGGGGCGCGGGGGGGACACCTGCGTCACGCTGCGATGGGAGGCACGGCCAGCAGGACCGGTGGTGGGGACACCTCCCCGCTGCAGACAGGGAGGTTTTGCCGAGGAAAAGCTCTCTCCCCAAGCCCGGAGCCAAGCAGGGAGGAGAAGTCCCCTCCGTCTGGTTGCAGGCAACCTCCAGCCTTGTGCCCCCCCACCTTCCCAAGCCTTTTCCCACCCCTGAAGAGCCACGGCGACTCCAGAACCGCTTCCCCAAATTGTCTGAGAAACAATGGGTTCATTTTTGCTGGTTTGTAGACAAGCACTGGGCTTGTTCGTCCTGTCCTCGCATCCAGCTGTGCCACGGCTGGAACAACCCACGTGTCACCCTGACCAGAAAGCTGGCGAGCTGCCGAGGGAAGCGTGAGATCCGGGGTGTCCGGAGAACCCGGGGGGCATGAGGATTGGGTGGGTGGGTGAAAAGGAGATCTCCTTGTGCCCGCTCCTCGCCTGCATGTCCTTCCCACGTCCATCACCCCCGCTGGAGAGGGGACATGGGGACAGGCCACTCAGCCCCAGAGGGTGTCCAGGTTTGAGGCTGCTCGAAGAAAGCTCCTGGTGAAGCATGTGCTCACCGGGTAGGCTATTTGCTTTGCATCCATCTCTACACATATCCATCCATGTGTATGCACACATGGGGGGGGGGGGGGGGGTATGTATTTTGGGGAAAGTGTTTGTACAGGTGACTGCACAGCTCCCCATGGCACAGCTCCTCGTCCCTTCTGCCCAGCAGATCTGCTCACATCTTAGAAGGTCTGGCTGGACATTGCCCACCCAGAAGACAACGCAGGGCTGTGCAGGGCTGTGCTCCACCAACTCTGGTGGGTCAAACGTCTCCCCAGGGTATGGGGTACCCAGAAGTCCTGCACCCCCCACGTCCCCCTGCTTTTGGTGGCTGTGGTCCAGAGTCCTCTTCACACGTCCCCTCCCTGCACGACCCTCACTGCTTGGACACACACGACCAGAGGAAAGCCAGGATCCAGGCTGGGGACCTGCGGCCACCCGGTGACACCCCTAGGTGGGAATCGCTTCCTTCCCTCTCCTTCCAGCCCTTCCTCCACAGTGGGAAAGGGAAGTCTTTGCGAGGGAACTGTCTAGACCGTTTCCTATCGAGAGCTCCCCAAAGTGACTGAGAGGCTTTTAAACTAGAAAAATAAAATAAAATAAAATAAAATAAAATAAAATAAAATAAAATAAAATAAATAAAATAAAATAAATTCTTTAAATGCAAACCTACAATCTTTGCTTTGAAATGCAGAAAGCTCAGAGCAGCTCAGTCCAGGACAGTGGAGGAAGGTTCATGCACAGCTTTCTCCCTGGGATGTCCCACACCAGAGCAAGCTGGGGCAGCCTCTTCCAGCCCTTCTCAGTGCCTGCAGCCCCTCTGGTGTCCCCTGCTGTGCCATACACCAGTGTCCTCCTGTACTCCAGGGTCCAGGTGACCCATTTTGAATGGACATAGCTCAAAACTCAAGCAACTTCTTGTCCTAGCTTACGTCCAATCCTCACAGCAGGAGGCACCAAGGTGTTTGCCCCTTCAGCATTGCTGCTGGTGATGTTCAGGTCCTCGCATTTCCCTCCATTCGCACCACACAATCCTTGGATGAGAGGGACTTTGGAGATCCCCAGCCCCTTCTCCCCATGGAGCAGCACTGTCACCATCATTAGAGCTGTTTGCCCACAGCTTTGCCAAGCCAAGCCTTGAAAACCTCCAGGGATGGTGATGTTCCCACCAGCCCATCCCAGGGCTGCAGCATCCCCCCTGTGAAGGACCTCCCAAACCTCCTCAGACTGCGTCTCCTGCTCCTTGTTTTCCCATCATCTATCCACCCTGCGAGGAGCTGGAGGCTGCTGTTAAGTCCCGTCTTGGCCTTCTCTTCACGAGGCAAAATAAGCTGCAGTGGGGAGCTGCCAAACCTCAGCAGGCTCCCAAATGTTTGCTGTCGCTCTCCTTCGTCGGGGGTGATCTCCGACTCCGGAGGGTCCCCGTGACCTCTCCTCCCCAGGAACATAGCACAGACTTGCACGGATTTGGTCTGCCACCCCCTGCCCCCGGGGAGCGCAGACATTGTTCGCTGCTCCAGATGTTTCCAATACAAACGCTGTGTTCCCTCACTTCGCGAGCCCAGATTTCTTTGGGGTTGTTTTTAACTCGTCCCAAGTGGCAGCCATGCAAAGGGGGCCTGGCCCATGCGGAGCATCTTCTGCCTGCCCGTCCATCTGAGATGCTGGGAGATCTCCGGGCTGCTCCTTCCCTGCTCCCCAGCAGGTGTCCGTGGTAAATCCCCGCTCTCTGAAGGCTGCTGGCCACCAGGCTTACACCTCGTACTTGCTGTGATCTCGGTTCATATTGCAGTCAGTTTTCAAAGACACTTCAGTCATTTTCTTGGCTCTGCTAAACATCCGTGGCTGTGCGTCCTCTGGGCTTGAGCTTCAGCACAGCAGGGGCAAACTAAGGGTGTGTTGTAGGATGTAAGGGAAGGGAAGACCTAGTTATTCAAGGTCGTAGAGCCCTGGGTGCATGAGGACCACCATGAGTGTACCTCAGTTTCCCGAAGTGGAGCACCACGGATGTGCCTGGGCTCGATGGGGCTCTGCACCACCAACTGCTCACAGGGAATGCAGGATGTGTCCATGCACCTCCCTGGGCTCCTCGGTTAGCAGAAAAACCACCAGAGCGAGGAGGGACCTGCAGCACGGAAATGTAACCTTTCCCTGTGTCTAGACCTGCTCCAAAAAATCCCTTAACGAATTCATCCACCTGGCAGATGAGAACGTGACTTTTATTGTCCTGGGGTAACAGCGCGGTGACAGCTCTGCCTGTGCAAGGGTGGAAGCAAGGCAAGTCTGCAGGGTGAGCCACTGCCATCAGCAGGTTAAGGAGGAAATGTGGAGGGGAAAAAAAAAAAAGGACACGCTTGCTGTTGTCCATGGACATAGTCTTGTCCGTGGTTACAAGCTGGTCCTTATATTCTAGCTATATCATTTACTCTAATAAAAAATCATTTTTCTTCCCACAAACATTGCCTCTTTCATCATGTCTGCCTCAATAAAGCACACCTTGGTGGAGCCTCGGGATAATTATTGGCTGCCTGATTTCTTCTAACCACCGCTCAATCACACAAGTCACACAATCGATGACAAACACATTCTTAAGTATGGAAGGAGTTTTATTTAAAGTGAAAATATGATTCACCCTCAAATTTTACATTCAGAGTGCTTTAGAACATGAAAATACCTGGTGAACAAAGGAGAACTTTGAGCCAAATTTCCTAGGAATTAAAAAAAAAAAAAAAAAAAAAAAGCCCTTAACAACTTTTTTTCTTTTCTTTTCTTATTTTTTTTTTGACACCTGAGCTAGTCCTCTCAATTGCCCATAAGAAACCTGGTGCATTCAGTTGCACCCTGGTGATGGAAAATCCCTTTATTATTGTAAGAAGGGACAATTTCTGTATCACCTCAGCTCATTTAACAGCACTTGGCCTCTGCACAGTTTTTCTAAGTGGGATCTGCATGGTCTTTTTCCCTGACATTGGCAGTGAAGCCCTTTCTTCAAGGAGCCCTGCTCAGGAAAAGCAGAAGCTCCCATTCAGCACAGACCAAGCCGATCAATTCATGAACACTACCACATATGTGCACACCCTGGATCTGTCTCGTGTGAGAGGGGAAGAGCAGCAACCTGGGGCCAAAAATCCTATTTTCTGCTCTAAACGGGCTTCCTCGACGTCCTTCAGAAAGTCATTGAGCCCCAGCATCTCCATCTGTAAATAATGGCAAGGGAAATGCAGCAGAAGTCCAATATCTCTGCTAAGCAAAGCTTTTGGCACTGGCTAAGTTGCTGCTCTCATGACCAAGGCACAGGGGCCAGGTTCTGAAGCCATCAGGACCTGATCCTGGTGGTGCCGCTCCGCACCCCTGTGTGGGGCCAGGCTCTGAGAGGAGAACAAAAATCATCATTTTCCAGCTTGCACCTAAATCACCCCACTAGCAGAAGGCCAGGGCTGGCATTCAAAAGTGCTCCTGAAAATTCAGCGTGGTTGATGTGAAAAAATCCCTTCTGGAGGAGCGAGCACAAGCCCCTGCAAGCCGAGATGCTCCATGGCAGGACCACAGGATGGGACGAGCAGCTGGGGGGAGCTGGGCAAGGAAGCAAGCGGGGCTGAGAGCCGGTCACAAGCCCAACGTGAGTCAGCCTCACCCCAGAACATTGCGGGGACCAGGCAGCAGAGGGCTGGGAACGGCTCCAGCCCAGGCAGCCCCAGGGGGTTTGCATGGAGGGGACGCAGAAGGATGCGTCCCACAGGGGTTTAACTTTTCTCCAAGGATTTAAGGCGCAAATCGAGAAACATCTGTCGGGAATGATGTATTTAGGGTTTTCATGGGCTCGTGCGGGTTTACAGATACAGCCCTGAACTCTGCGGCCACATCCAGCCCTGGAGGCTGCAGCTCCCCAAGCGAGGGCCAGAGCCACTCATTTATTTTTGATGTCCTCGTGATGAGCACAGCACAAGACTGTGAGAAAAGGAGAGGTGGCCCAAGCAGCTGCTGTCCCCGGGGAGACGTGGGGACAGGCACCGGGGCATGGCAGGGAGGCTCGTTCTGCAGATTTGCTTTCCCTGCTCAGGTCCCCAGGGCTGGCCCCAGCGTGGCTGATCATTTTTTGAGGAATGGCTCCAGGAAGAGCCCCGTGCTGGGCACCTGCAGCAGAGATGTGGGGGCTTTTGTGGTCTCCAGCACCCAAATGTACATTTATTGGACTTTAGGTACTTTGGCTAAAGCTCTCACCCCAAGAATATAGAGAAGTCAAAGCTATCCGGCACCAAGAAAGAGCAATGCAAAGCCACCAGCAGCCAGGTCTGGAGTCCTTTTGCAGCATCCAGAAGGACCACAGGCATCGCTGCAGCTACAGCGTGCGTTTGGAGAGCAGAGCTCAGGGCATGGCTGCAAGAGGAACCCTCCTCTGTCCTCATGTCCCAGCTGTTTCCACTGGAAGCAACAAAATGACACTGCCAAATTGCACGTAAATCCTCCTGCCCAGACCTTCAAAGGCACTTGGGTGCCTGAGCACCAGGAGCTAAGCCCTTAAATCCTGCTGCAAATCCAGGCTGCAGACTTGTAGGAGCGGGCACTGCCGTGTGCCAGACCCCACTGCAGACCCCAGAGCACAGCCTGAAGCTTCTCCTCTCCAGAGCACCAGCAGAGACTTTTCAGTGCATAAAAAGCCATTATTAGCACAAGTGTGCAGGGAATGAGCTACAAGGTTCCTGCAACACCCTACTACATTAGCTCCAAAGCATTTTGCACATTTAGAGTCACTGCCTTACACTGGGACACCTCCGTGCTTTCATGCAAGCCTCCAAACTGACTTATTTCCATTCCTACCTTTTGACTCCTGCACATTCCCCTGTCCAACCTCCTGCAAACTGCATAAATCACAGAAAATACACAGAGCTGAGCAAAAACTGGTGACCACCTCTGGGCATCCCTCCCTCGTGGTCCTAGCACGCTGCTGTCACACAGCAGCCACCCAAACTCCACCACGCACCAGTAGCCCCGGCACGGAGCAGCTCTCCACCAGCTGCCCGTCTCCCTCTGTTTGAGCAGCCCCTCTGCAAAATCCCTGGGGTTTTGCCCTGCAGGTGATACAAAGAGCTTTGGGAGAAGGCAGATGCAGGGGGCTGTGTGCGCCCAGCTGCTCCTTCTCATGGCTTAGCAGCATTGCTTTGCTCAGCCCAAGCAGGGAATTGTGCCAAAGAAGTGTGTGCTCAGGTTGTGTCTGACTGCAAGTGTGAGCAGCACCGAGCAGCCACGGCTCCTGCTCCGTGTGGTGATGGAGAACAGAGGGATGCGATGGGACCAGCCTGCGCTCGGTCCCTTCTCTCCATCCATGAGGACAGAGGGAGGCTGGGCTGGCAGGCAGCTCTGTGTACAGTGCAATTCCCTTCAGCTTGTTTGTGTTTTAATCAGACTTCCTCCAAGTCAGCGAAACTGCAACAATTCCCTTTGACTCTGATTCCCAGCACAAAAGCCGTTTGCAGCAGCACGCAGAAGTGGCTCTGCAGATGTTCCCCCGGCGCAACGCATGCTGCCTGCTGGCCGCGGGTGCTCCAGCGAGAGCCCTGCTGGGTGTGATGTTACGTTATTTATTACTGACCCAAATCGTGCCGATTATTAACGGCCCACCTGCATTTGGAAGCCTGGATGAGGCTGAAGTGCTGGGAAGGGTTGGTCCCATGCGTGTTCGATGCAGGGAGCCAGCTCAATGCATCCCCACTGCTGTGCCCGCTAAATGGCATCTCCATCGTGCGGGTACCGACAGCCCAGGGACTGCTGAGCCCCCCAGAATGCAACCAACACCTACCCCAGCCTTCAGTGGGACCCCGTGTAGGGATGCTACAGGTGTCATGGGACAATTTCCAAGAAGTGTGGAGCAGAAAATCTGCAGCCCAGGGCAGGCTGCCCAGTGCTCGTACTGCCACATCGCCCGGCTGCACCAAGGTGCCATTAGAGACCGCTCAGCAACCAGGGCAGGGGGATTTCTGCTTGCTCAATACCGAGGCGAGCAACTTGTTTCTTGCATTGGAAGTCACTGCTGTAAGTAGTGGAGAAGAGAGGAAAGTGTTCGCTTGGTGGCATGAAACCTCCACAGCACCAATGGCCCTGTGGCTGCAGGTTACCGGGGGGTGGCCCTGGGGAGGCTGCTGAGCCCCTGGGGACGTGGGGAGCTGCACAGCCCCGGCTGCAGGGGCAGAAGGGGATGAGTCAGAGAGCAAAAGAGAAGGGAGATGGCTTCTGAAAAACCCTGCTTGTAACAAGGAGTTACAAAAAAAAAAAAAAAAATCTGCCAAATCTGCCCCAGTGCACCCAAGAAAACCCCATGGAGGAGGGTGACGTCGGCTGTCCGTCTGTCCTTCCCCAGCTCCCATCAGCGTGGACACGCGTGGCAGCACCCAGGGCTCCCAGCACGGACATCTGGAGCAGCCCTACGTGCCGGGCGGCAGGGGATGCTCCTGGGGCTGGGCTTTCTCCGGGACCTGGAACCAGCCCAGGCTTTGCTAGGCTGGGACGTGACGCCTTGCCTCAACGGCATTTTGGGTGGAGGGAAGCCAAAAAGAAAGTAGGGAAAAAAAACTGCAAATGGGACGCAGCTGAAAGATAGAGGCAAAGGTGCAAGTGTCTATCGGAGCAAATGTTTCCACTCACAGCCCCATTGGAATCTTTGGAGCCTGGGGGGGCTCAGCCCCTCTTTCTCGAGCCAAACGATGCTGTGCTCAGCCCCGGGCTGGAGGGGATGCTCGTGGCCCCCATCCAAACACAGATAACATAGATCATACTAGAAAGAAAAGAACAACAGTGGTGCTGTGCGGCTTGGAGGAAAGAAATCCCAAAAGGAGCATTGGAGAGAGACAGGGAGCCGCGGGACAGGGAAAGCAAATGTCCTATTAGCTCTTGCAGTGCTTGTTTCTGCTGCCTCCTGCCACCAAGAAGGGATGAAGGATGTGTGCTGTGTGGTGAGCAATGTGGGGTGACCCCAGGGTGCTGCCTGCGGGGTGTCCCATACGTGCCCCCCACCCGACTGCTGCATGGGCAAAGGGGGCCTGCAGAGTCCAGGCAAGCTCATCACCCCCTTGCTGCCTCTGTGCTGTCTGAGAAGGGATTTGAGTTCATCCAGGGCTGACCGCATGTCTCTAGACCCGGAGTTAACTCGAGTTTGGGATCTGGAAAGCCTCACCCTGGCATTGTCCCCACCAGCACCAGCGAAGGCACCAGCAGGGTGTGAGCACAGCACTTGGTGTGGGATTGTCCAGGCACTCGTGAGACAGGCTGGTGGCACGGCAAAGCTCAGCCCAGCCTCACTGAAAGGGGCGGCTGTGGGCTGGGGACCTGCAGAGGGACATCGTGTCCCAGTGTCACCAGCCTGGGAGCTTTTGGAAAACCATGAGCTGGAAACAGCAAGTGGCTCAGGACATGCCAGCGGGTCCCTTGGGGCTCCTGATGATCTCTTTTTTTCCGGTTAGTTGGGATTTTTTTGGGGGGTGTTTTTTTTTTTTTTCCCTTTTCCCCCCAAATCACCTGCAAAGCTGCAGCAACTCATGTGCGTTACAGGAGCCTGTGCTGGAACGAGGTTAGCCGGGGCGAGGTGGCTCTGCTGCCTTAGGGAGCTGCAAGAGACACAGCCTGTTCCCGCTCACATCGCGGGTATTTATAGATACAGATGTTTCTCTAGCAGCAGGGTTCAAGCATGATTTTTTTTTCCCTCTGTCTTCCTTCTCATCCCTCCTCCGCTCTTCAGCAGTGCTGGAGGTGGAGAGAGCAGCACGGGGATGGCTGGGGGCAAATGCAGCCTGAGCAGCCCCAGAAGCACGCGGCACGCGGGCTGCTGTTGGGTCCCAAATCTCTCCTTTTTGCATGCCAAAAAAAAAAAAAAAAAGAAAAGAATCTGATGCCATAGCAAAAATGGGCTCTGCTGTGGAATGCAGACCCCACCATCCTCACCACCACTTCTCATCCCCAAGGCCAGCGAAGGAGCTGTGAATTAACAACTCCCTGGGTCCCTCCTCCTGCTGCCTTCACCCCACACTTCCCTGGCTGCTCAGTTGGGTCGGTTTGGTTGGGATTCTTGGGAGACAGGAAAGATGCCCTGAAACAAATCCCCGCCCTGGGGGTGCAGGGCTGATGAAGCTGCCTCTGAGTGGGAGGGAGAGCATTTGTTCGGAGGCTGGGCAATGGCTCTGCTCCACAATTAATTATACATGCTCTGTGGTCCGTCTGGGAGGCATTAATGGCTCCAGATGCGGATCATGGGGCTCTGCGTGGCACTGTAAACACGCTGGAAGTCCAATTTGGATTTCCCCGGGTGCCTCATTTAAATGAATTATGTAAACGCTTTCCCCTCCTCTTCTGAGCAAAAGCCAGTCCGGCTGCGGCCTGATGTGTTAATCCCATGAATAAAATAAAAACAAGAGAAATTGTGCATTAAAGAGAATAAACTGACGGGGGCTTGGGGGGGGCTCTGCTTGGGACCCCCAGCCCCGGGCCCGGCGTTCCCCTCTGCCAGCCACCTGAGGGCTGCAGGAGATGCCACCGAGGTGCTGGACCCCTCGGCGTCCCACAGGGCTCCAGAAGGGTGACGTGCCCTGTGGGATTTAGCCTACACCTACCTGTTTTATTTAATTCCATTTGGCAAGGCAGCCATCACAATTATCTTTGAGCTTTTCCTCAATTTCCTACTTTGCCCTGGGCAAAGCAGGGCCTGATCCTGCCCAGCCTGGGACTCGAGTGCAGGATGGGGAAGGGGCCTGACCCGGGCACTTTCTGAAATACCCCATAAAGACATCAGGGAGCTGACGGTATCCATACTCTGATCAATACTGGATCGGGGTGAAATGAAACAAATCTCGTAGCAGCACCTTGCGCAGTTCTGACCTTGCCGAGAGCAGTCACAGGAATGACCAACAGACATTGGGTTATTCCCGCAGCTTCACACTAGAGCTGGTGGGATCCAGCTGGAGAGCTGGAAAAAAAAAAATAAAATAAAATAAAAGAAAGAAAATAAAAGAAAAGAACAAGGATTTCTTGTTTCAGAGAAAATCCCAGGGATGAGGCATTCCAGCCGTGGCAGGAGACGTGCTGCTGGCCGGGGGCTGGCACAGGCGGCCCGTCCCTGCGTCACCTCCAGCTGCAGCGGGCTTGGCTCTCCTGCACGGCGGGACATGCAGGCAGCAAACCTACAGAGAAGGGCTGAGAAGGGTCCTGCAGGCCGTGGGGACCACGCTGTGGGACAGGGTGCAGGAGGGAGGATGGCCGGTGCAGGGTACGTGATGCAGACTGACGGGCGCAGGACGTAGGATGCAGACTGAGGGGCGCAGGGTGCAGGATGAAGGGTGCAGCACGCACAAGACATGATGCAGTTTAAAGCGCATAGGATGCAGAGTGTAGGGTGCAAGGTGCAGGATGAATGAAGAGGGGTGTAAGGTGCTGGACGGACGGTAAGGGTGCAGGATGCAGGGTGTAGAATGAAGGGTGAAGGGTGAAGGACCTAGGTTGCAGCATGCAGGATGAAGGGACACTCCACGCGGGACACACCATGCGGGACACTCCACACAGGAGACTCCACGCAGGACACACCACGTGGGACACTCCACACGGGACACTCCACACGGGAAACTCCACGTGGGACACACCACGCGGGACACTCCACACGGGACAC
>CM021719.1:1433014-1444506 GCA_011074415.1 Stictonetta naevosa
CCCCCCCGTGCCGCGCGTGGGCCGTGCGGGAGGCGGCGGCGGCGGCGGGGACCCGCGGCATTGTGCGGGCGGCTCCGCGCCCTGAGCCCCGGGGGGGGCTGGGCCGGCCCCTCGGCACCGGCACCGGCATCAGCACCGGCACCGGCATCGGCACCGGCATCAGCACCGGCACCGGCATCGGTATCCACACCGGCATCAGCACCGGCACCAGGACCAGGACCCACGCCGGTATCGGCACCAACATCAGAACCAGTCTTGACACCAGCATCAGCACCGGCACCAGTACCCACACCAGTACCCACTCCGGTATCGACACCGTCATCACCATTGACACCGGCGTCAGCACCTAGATCAGCACCGGCATCGCCATCAGCACCAGTATTAACGCCAGCATCAGCACCAGTATCACCACCAGCACCGGCATCGCCATCAGTATCGACACCAACACCAGTATCAACACCGGCGCCGGATCCTGCACGGCCCAGGTGAGCAGCTGCTGGGTGCTGGGTGCGGGCGCTGTGGGTGCAAGGAGGCCCCGAGCCCAGGCTGGGTGCTGGCCCCCCTCCGTGGCAGCACAGCAGGGCCAAGAGAGGAAGGAGAGGGGGGTGCTCAGGGCATGGTGGTGCTCGGGGGGTTGGGGGGATGAAAGTTTGCAGCGGGCTGTGGCGCTGAGCAGGGCTTGGTGGCGTCACTCGGGGATCTGGTGGTGTCCCCCATCCTGCCCGGAGGCAGCGGTCAGGCCCTGAGCGAGGTTTGTCCGTCCCAGGGCAGCACCTCGGGCCCATCCTGGCCCCCTCTCCCCCAGCTCCCCACTCCTTGGCAGGTCCCAGGCTCATCACCGTCCCCTCTGCCCCTCTTCATCCTCACCTCAGCTACCTCCAAGCCCCCTCCAAGCACCCCCGAACCCAGGCTGAGAGCAGATTCCCCCCGGGGGGGCGCAGGCAGCGGGAGCGCCGGGACAGCCGGCGTGGGCTGAACGCCGCTGCCCTGCTCATCCCACGCCTCCCCCTGGGCATCAAGGCATCCCCTGGGGACCAAGGGGTTTCCCCAGGGACAACCCCTCCTTGCTGCCTTCAGGGCGGCACTTTGGCAGGTTGCCCCCGTGACTGCTTGGATCGGGTCCCTTTGGCCCCCGGAGCTGGCTCCTGTCCCTTGGCTGGGTGGCAGTGCCACCGAGGGGGTGGCAGGAGCAGGACGGCTGCTTCGGTTGTCCCCTGCTCCCACAAGGACTCACAGCCTGTGACCTTGGGGCTGTCCGCCGAGGGACGCCTCAGCCCTTGCTCTCATGGGGGTGCCCTGCCTGCCCCAATTTGGGGTCCTCGGGAGGTGGCAGGGACATGGGGATGCTCAGGGGAGCGGTGGGAGGTGGCAGCACATCCCCCGCCGCAGGAGCCCAATGTCCTGGTGCCCGCGGTCCCAGCCACCACTGCGGGACAGGGCACATTGGTCTGTGGGGTGCTGCCCTCGGCGCTGCCCTGCCTCCACACACACGGTGAAGGACATCCCATGGTGTCACCGGGATGGGGACGGGGTCCACCACCCGCTCTGACCTTGGCTCCCGGTGCCCGTGTCCCTCAGGCAGGCGGCTCGGGCTCAGCCAAGGCACAGCTGCTCCGGCTCCGCTCCATCACTGCTGACAGCACGGGGCTGGGGACTCCAAACCATGCCTTTGATCCCAGATCTCTCCCTTCCTTGCCAGCTCCCGGGGCCGGGCGGGAGGCGCTGGGGGTGGCTCATGCAGCGGGGAATCCCGGAGATGCTCCCAGCACCCACGGAGGGGGGAAGCATCCGCAGGCTCAGCCCGCCTCCGTGTGATGTCTCCCTCTCCCTTCCCACCCAAGGGAAGCCAAATCCATCCCCCGGAGGGGATGTGCCGGGGAGCGGGACACGTAGGACCCCCAGGATGGTTTCCACCTCCCTTTCTGGGTGAGTTGTGTTGGGAAGGAGAAATCCTGCCAGCTGCTGGGGTGCGCGTGGGCACACTGGTACCCATGAGGGGGTCCCCAGAAAGCCACGGGTCCCAGCTGCAGCCCACGGCCCCGCAAGCCATCAGCTGGCTGGGCTCCCCAAAGTGCCCAAAATCCAGGCTCCTGCACGTGCTCTGCTGCTTTGGCACAGCCGAGGAGCCCGCTCCCAGTTCCCAAAGCACCCAGCTGAGCAGCAGCACCCGCGGGCTGAGCGGGGCTCCCCGTGGGGTGATCAGCCCGGCTGGGCCAGGAGCTGGAGTGTTTTGGGGAGCAGTGTCCCCAAAAGTGTCTCTGGATTCAGCAGATCTAGGGATCTGGAGGAAAGGGATCCTGTGGGGTGGGGAGACCCGTCTGGGGCTGGGATGGAGGCGGCAAGCCGGGGAGCCCCACGTGCTCCCTGGGTGTGGTGCAAGCATCAGCGTGGTGCTCAGGGGTGGGAGGCACGGTGCGTCGCTGCTGGGTGCGCTCACCCCAACCCATCAGCAGGGAGCAGGGAACGGTCCCCAGCTCCGGGACTGGGAGCACGGTCCCCTCCTGGTGACTGCAGCTCGTGGCAAGGGATGCCCAGCGCAGCTCCCTGGGGAGGACCCAGCAGCTGCCAACCCAGTGGGTGCTGACAGGGAACAAAAGCAGGCTGCAAAACGCCCAGCATCTGGATTACAGTGAGCGTGAGGACCAGGACGAGAGGCTGTGAGTGAAAGCAGCATCGGGCTGCGGGAGTGGGGATGGAGAAATGGGGTTTGCACCGGGAGAGGCTCCGCGTGTCCCCGTCCCCTTGGATCGGGTCCATTGGCTCTGGCAGGAGCAGCTGCTGAAGAGCCATTTGCCAAGGAGGGAGCCTGAAGCTGCTAAAGAATGAAACCAATTTAGATGTGGGTGACACGTTTATTATGTAAAATTATAGTTTGTACCGTCGTCAGAGCAGCTAACTAAAGGTTACAGTGGGAGCTGTATTACCGAGGGCTCAATCAATGTAATTACCTCCCATTAGATCACCTTCTTTGCAACTGAGACGTGGTGGAAGGGAAGCTACAGGAAGAAATTCCTGTCCTCACGCTCTGTCCTCCGGACACACGGCTCTGCCAGCAATTAGAGGTCATTAGCCGACGGGGGTGTAGGCAGTGCTGGTCTCAAGCCCTGAAAGAGGTCACGGGCTGGCAAAGCCCAGGGTGTCCCGGGAGCAGCATCCATCCTTCCCTGGGATGAGGACATCCCCGGCTGCTTTCAGAGCCCGGGAGCTGCTCCTGACCCTGCTGGTTTTTTGGGGGGGAACCCGCAGAGGACAGGGGGGAACCAGGGGAGCTGCAGTGACAGATAAATGGGATGCCCAGGGGCAAGGAGGCCACTTGGCACCATCAGAATGCATCGATGCAGGGCTGCGATGCCAGTCCTGGTAAGGGACGGGGTCAGCACCGCGCCTGGAGTGTGGGGGTGATGATTTCAGCCCACCGAGCTAAAAACCTTTCAAGGTCCCCATCCCCAGCTCCCGAGAGATGGGGCTTGGTGGGGGATGGCACTCGCAGTCCTGGGCTCTGCTTTGTGCCACGGGGCCGGGGGCTCGTGTGCTGGGATGTGCGTGTGCATCCTCTGTGCGACTGCATCCCTTGGTGCCCGACTGGGACACACCCAGACGGAGCTGTGCCCTGTCCTGTCAGTATTTGGAAATTATTAAGAAGAGCATTTCTGAGAAGGAACCAGGGAGCAGCTCTCCTTCGGGATCCCCGGTGCTTCCAGGGCAGCGCAGGTACCCTTCATCTCGCAGGGGCTGCTGCTCCCGGGGGAGATGACTCAATTTTATCAATTTATGAACTTCTAGGAAATGCTGGCTCACAGGTGCTCAGCAGGGCTGTGTTGGGACTAAGCTGCTGAGTTCCCCCCAGGCGCTTTTCCCACCCCAGCCTGGCCCAGCCCAGGCCTGCAGGGAATTTCTGCAGCCTTTAGGGGTGGTAATGCCCCATGGCGTAGGGCACGGACATGAGGGCATCGGGGTCTGCAGGGCTGGGGAATGCCTCTGTCTCATGAAGACATCCAGATTCGTGTTGGCAGCGTCTGGGTTTGCCCTTCAGATGCTCGGGGAAGCTTTGAGTTGGGATGTCAGCGAGTGCATGAGCTGGTCTCACTGTTCCCCTCGAGCGGGACTTGCTCTGATTTGTGTTTTCAGCATTATAAGCAAAAGTGACAGTTTATGCAAACAGCCTGGAATCCTGTCTGGAGAGACTCAGGTTGGATTTTTCCTGGCTTTAATGAGGGCATTAAATAGAGCCGAGCTTCTCTGTCAGCCCCGAGCTCAGATCCTGGGACGGATCCATGGAGCAGCACCACAGCGCTCGCTGCTCCGCGGGACCCCGGTGGATTTCGGCAGCACATCACCTCCTGTGCCCTCCTCCGGGGCGGCACCCAGGAGTCACAGGGGATCAGGATGATCAGCCGCCCATTTCGGGGCCCTTCGTTCTCCCTGATGGCCCCGTAGCGGTTCCAGGTGCCAACACTCGAGCAGCCTCCAGCTGGCAGGTGCACGTGGAGGAAGGTGGGAGATGTCCGTGCAACCCAGGGAGCGGCTGGGGTGGAATAACTCAGGACTGCTGTATTAGCAGGGACGCGTCGAAACCAGCAAAGGGTCTGGAGAGGAAGATCCCCTAGACGTGGTCCTACCTGCCCCTGGGGAAGCGATGGGGACCGGGGATGGAGCAGGGGAAGGAAGGAGAGGGTTCCTCCACGTGAAGCAGAGACACTCTGGCGTGCCCAGAACTGGTGGGGGAGGCAAATCCCCCAAATTTGAGCACAAGCAGGAGCCCTGGAGATAAAGGAGCGCAGGTCACACTGCAAGGATGGGTGTAAAATAGCCGGGCAGCTATTTCTCTAATTTTTCTAATTCTCAGGCTGAGCAGCAGTTGGGGTGAGCTCACAGGGCATCTTGGGGCCGTGGCTCGAGGCTTTGGGGCTGCACTGGGGCAAAGGCACCAGATCACCTCCCAAAAAACCTGGGACCAATCTGCCGTGGGAGATCTCCAGCTCTCCGCATTGTTGGATTATGGCCAGCTGCTGTTCCAGGCTCCAGGGGCTGCTGGGTGGGCTCAGATCAGCCCTGCTGGGTTTTCCCCACCGCTGGTTTTCCTGGCCGATGCTCCCGTTCTCTTCTGATGCGGGGCAGCTCTGCGCTTCCCAGCTCCCAGCCCTCGCCGCTGTCCAGTGTTACGGTTAATGAACCCTTCCCATTTTTAATTGTGCTCAGCATCTCCTAATAATCTCAGCATCGTGGGGTCGTGGGTGGGTTTTGGGAGGCTCCTGGTGGGCTGCAGCGTTTCCAGCCTTCCATCCACCGGAGGACACAACGCTGACCCTTTCCATTGGAGGTAAAGAGTGTGAAGAAACATCCTCAAAAGGCAGCCCAGGAACCTTACATGGCCCAACCCCACACTTCCAGCTTAGTAAATGATGCGTTATCCACTTAGAATTTAAAAAGGAAAATCCTTATGCCTATGATTAAACGAATCCCTCTTAAGGGCAAAACTCCACAGCCGGGGCCATGATGTCCCCTCCATCCTGAACACCCCGGATCATTTATTTTATGTGTCGGGGAGGGGGGGGGGGGGATGTGTTTGGCAGTGACACATCCAGGATAGGATTTGCCCACGCTCCCTGTTTTCCTGCGAGTTTTATGATCCTTGGTGCTTCTCATAAAACCTCTGTGCTGCCAGGGATGCTCGAGGTGCTGTGTCCCCGTGCCGTGTCCTCCCTCCACCCCACCCAAGCATCCTCAGCTGCAGCCCATCTCTCAGGGGGATTAAAACCTATTTCTGCGCCGCCCTCCTCTATCCCATTAGGGGCATTACGGCGTGAGCCAGCAGCCCCAGGACCTTCCATGTGACTCCCGGAGCCTTTTAAAATAGAGGCCACACTAAGCCTCACGGAAACATCCCTGCTCGGAGGGGAAATCCCACTGCAGGGCGGAGGCTGGGGCTAATGCGACGTTATTTGCCCTGCAGTGGGGTTCATTCCCTGCCTGCGGGGCCGGGGGGAGCGCTGGGCATGGGGCTGCAGCCGTTGGCACCTTGGACCTTGCTCTTGCAGGAGACACGGCCGCAGGATCCAGCCGGGTCCTGAGGGATGTCACGGCACGTTTCTGCAGCGCTGGAGCCAGCGAGAGCTGCGGGGGCTGCCGGGAAGCGGCTTTGATCCAGCCCTGCAGGGCTCCTGTCTGATGGGATGCGCCTGGCTGGGCAGACAGAGCGGGCGGCTGCGCGTGTGTGTGTGTGTGTGCGTGTGTGTGTGTGCGTGTGTGTGTGTGTGTGCGTGTGTGTGCGCGTGTGCGTGTGTGTGTGCGTGTGTGCAGCGTGAGGGCACGTGCACGCGTGTGTGTGCATGCATCTCTGCATGGGTGTACACGTGTGCATGCCCTGCGTGTTTGCGTGCATGTGCGTGCACGCGTCTGTGCGTGCGTGTGCAATGCTTGTGCACGCCCTCACGCTCACACCGCCCCGCTGGCCGGTACGTGAGCAGCCAGGCCCTGTTCCCAAACGGTTGCCAGGGTGACACAGCGGGTGCTCCCGCACCGCCAGGGATGCTCCTGCACTGCCACGGATGCTCCTGCACCAGCTCGGATGCTGCAGCCGTGTGCTGGGGCTGGAGCAAGGCAATGCTGGGCCCACAGCTCCTGGCAGGCAGGGCACGGGGCTGAGGGATGCCTGGTGTGGGGTGAAAGAGGGGAAATCAGCCGTGTGTGGAGGGATGGGAAGCGCTGCGAGCCAGAGGTGACACTTCTCTGGTGCTAACAGCTTCTGGCAGCAGCCCTGGTGCTGATGTAGGGGTGCGCACGTGTGCCAGGGTGCACCACGCATGTACGTACATGGTCCATGGGGCACCACAGGTGCACACACATGTGCCAAGCATGCACGTACATGTGGCACAGTGCTCCGGGCATGCACATACATGTGCCAGAGGGTTCCTTGCATGCACAGACCCAGCTCAGATCCGTAGGGACGTGTACATCCGTGTGTACACACACACACACGTGCTCACATCCAGCAGCACAGCCTGAGCGCGCACACACTGACACGCACACGCAGCCGCAGGGTGCCATCGGCTGTGCCCGTTTGCAGCCCCAGCCCCTGCCTTTATCACACCTGCACCTTGCTCCCGTGCCTCACTTTCCCCATTTGAAAGGGCCCGGGGTTCCTCGTCCGGCCCTGAGGCAGCGCGGGGCTGGATCCTGCCCCGTGACTCACGGCCCGGGTTAATCATTCACCTTCTCCTCGCAGCCCGAGCTGGGGTCGCTCGTCCCGCCTGCTCCCGCGGACGTGGGGACCGTGACTCGCCGTCCGCCCCAGAGCGGCTCCGAGGGGGACAGCGGTGAGTTTTCCCCGGGGCAGCAGGGCTGGGGGACACCAGCAGGGCTCCTGCTACCCCCGGCACAACACCGACTCCGGAGGGAGGGCAATCCTGACCTCACCCCACGAAGCAACACCCAAGGGGAACAAACATGGGCTGGTGGAGGGGCTGCAGGGAGGGGGGACCATGCCCAGAAGGTCACCTCCTGTCCCCAGTGCTGTCTGTGCCACTCCTGTCCCCACCGCAGTGCTCATCTGCAGCTCCAGCCTGCAGAAACCCTTGTGCAAAGTCCCAACTACTCCTCGGTGCCGAGCAAACCTCCCCGGAGGGCCTGGCAGCGATGTGAGCCGGGCAGGCAGAGCTGATGTTCCCCCGCTTGCCATCTCGGGGGGGTTCAGAGGGGCTGTCTGCAGCAAGAGCCGCTCCCCAGGGGACATTGGGGGGCTCGTTTTGTGCATGACCAGGCTGGGGACAGCGCGTCCTTCACTCCTGGCTGAGCAGCCGGTCCCTCGGTGCCCTCTCAGCCCCCACTGTGGCCACAGCTCCCAGCCAGGTGCCACCTCCGTGTCCCCAGCTCTGCTCTCCATCCCTCCCTCCCTCAATCCCTCCATCCCTCGCTGCCATCCCCATCTCCTTCCCACCACCGAGGTCTCCCTGCTTTACTCCCCGGCTTGCTTTAGTGGGACATGCAGGAGGAGGGTGCTGGGTGCCACGCAGCCTCTCCCCCTCGAGCCAGGAGCTCTCACTCACCCTTTGCTCTGCCTCCTGCAGGCTGGAGCCGGGGGGCACCCATCCCGCAGCCCCCATCCCCGTACATCCCCTGGGAGCCGCAGGCCGGGGAGCAGAGCAGCACCCAGGGGACCGCGGAGACGCAGCCGGGCCAGGCTGGAGGGTGCCCGGTAAGGATGCTGGACGGGGACGTGGCGGGGTGGAGGGTCCCGGACCCCTGAGCATCCCCGTCCCCCGTGATGCTGCAACCAGGGGGTCTTCCCGTGCCCAAATCTGCCAGCTGGGGATGGGGCAGCCCCATGGGGAAGGGCTCGCTGGGTCTCCACCACCCCGCGGGGACGCTGACCGGAGGGCACGGTGTCTCTCCAGGGCTAGCATGACCGAAGTGGAGCCAGTGCTGGACTTCGCATCCTCCGGGCGGACCGGGCGGCGCAATGCCCTGCCCGACATCCTGGGCTCGCCGGCGGGCGTCAGCCCCTCCGACCTGCCCCTCAAGCTGGCCGAGATGTCCCTGAGCGCAGGTGGGTGCTGGCAGGGCCGGGGGCGATGTGGGGGGGACGCAGCGGAGCCGCTCACCGCCCTCCTTCCACCCACCGCAGGCAGCTCCCAGGAGATGCAGTCACCTTCCACGGAGGTGCCCCCGCCACAGCCCCAAAGCCCCGAGCTGAAGGACACGTCCTAACCCCGCTCGGGGCCAAGTTTCTGACCGCCGGGGAGAAGGGAGGCCGTGGAGCACCAGCCCAGCTTTCCTGGCACGGCCGGAGCCTGGTGGCCCTCCCGGGGCACCATGCAGCCACAGCATCGCCGCAGCCCCGCGGGAGAGGAGCCGCGCGGGGACCCGCGGGGACCAAGGGACGCTTCACACCCGCCCCGGGCGAGGACGGGGACATTCACCCCGCGGGAGGACAATTTTCTGCCACGGCACGTGCAGAAGCACCCGGAGGGGTTGCACCGGGGGGAATTTTCTCCTCCCCTCGGCAGCGGCCATGCCGGGGGGGCTACGCCAGGAGCGTGAGGAGCAGCCCGGGGGGGGGTTGTCTGCGTGTGGTGTTCACTGTGATGTTTTGGGTACCACGTCCGTGTCCTGTCCTTTTTCCGGTGGGTGATCCAGGAGCTGTTTTGTTTTGTTTTGTTTTGTTTTTGCTTTTTTTTTGTTTTGAGGATAAAGAGGGGGGCATCAACGGGCCAGAGAGCACAGCCCCCCAGCGGCCAGCAGCTCACCAAGGGGTCCCCCATGGAGCCGAGCACCCCAGGGCTCTCCTTGCCCCGGGGGAGATGGGACCTCAGCGGCTTCTCCGAGTCCCAGGCACTGGGAGCCCCTCGCAAAGCCACCCTCTGGGAAGGTGACATCCCTGCCGTGGGATGCGGGTCACTTTGGAGGGCGTGAGCACGGCGATGCTGTTTTGGGCATCCCCAGCCCTGCTCATCGCCCCGTGCCTCCTGCCAGGGCCACCCCCAGCACAGGACGGGCCATGCGGCCTGTCCCTGGGGCTGGGGGCACAGCCAGGGCGGGCACTCAAAACGGTCGCTGTGGGACCAGCAAATAAAACCCAAAGCCCAGCTCTGGCCAGCGCCGGGGTGGGGGAGAGCTGTGCGGGGTGGGTGGCCCCCAGAGCCACCCGGGTGTCCGCGGGTGCGGGCATGGGTGCTGCTGCGGGTGGGTGCCTGGGGGCATGGGCACCCACGTGGGCGGGCACCTTTGTGCACCCATGGGCGCGGGTGTGGGTGTCAGTGTGCAGTGGTGTCCCCGCGGGTGGGTGTCCACGCGCGTGGGTGTTGTGTGCGCACATCCACGTCTCACGATCCCGCTGCCTCGAGGGAAGGCTGGGTGCACGTGCGGAGCCCAGGGCTGTGCGGATTTGGCACGCTGGTGCCCGGGGACAGCACTGGGGGGGAGGGAGCAGGGACAGGGGACAGCCCCCTGCCCTGTTTGTCCCCTCCAGGCCAGTCCCTGCACCAGGAGCGGGGTGTTCAGAGAGCGCTGAGCCCCGCGGGGGGCGGCTGGTCGACTCCCCGAGGACTGGTTTGGGTAATAAACCGTGCGCATTTTCCTGTGTAGCCCTGTGCCGTGTGTTCTCCCTCCCCACGGGGGCTGGTCTCCGTCCTCCCCAGGGGACAGGGGCTCACAGCCCTCGCCGGGGCCCTTGGGAGGAGGCTGAACTTGAGCCCCCGGCTATTTTTGGGTGTCTGCGGTGACACCTTGGGGCCCGGGAAAGGGACCAAGTGTCCCTGGGTCTCGCCCAGACCTGGTCGCTTTGTCCCTGATGCCCATTGCAGTGCAGGGGCTCGGGGACACCCAACGCCTCCCACCCCAAACCCCATGGACCGAAATCGGGCAGGAGGTGCCTGACCCCCCCAGGCTCTGCCCTCACCCCTTCCCTGGGACAAACGTGTCCCCGAGGTGTCAGCCACCCCCACGTGGGGGACCCAGCAGGGGTCTGGCTCCGGGCTGGGGACACTTTGACCCCCGGGACCCCCAGAGCTGTCACCGCAGGGCACCGCTGGCAGGGACAGGGTGGCAGCGGGAGGCTCGTCCCCCGTGAGCCGTGACAGCCGAGCCCGGCCGGGTGCCCAGTGGGGCAGGGGACACAAAATCCCACTGCCACAGCGATCCCCCGGCACGCTGCAACCGGAGCCTGAGGCAGGGGGGCGCGGTGGGGCGTGCCACGGCTGTCACCGGGCCCGTGGGAACAGCAAGGCACGAGTGGGGACCCTGTGCTGGGGGGCAGCACCCACGGGGCTGCAGAAATATAAGCCTGGACCCACTGGGGCTGGGACACCAAGGCTGGGGCCGATTTGGGGGTCCAAAAGGTGTTAAATTGGAGTTGCGGGGGGGGAGGGGAAGCAGGGACATGGATCTTCTCACCCCCAGTGTCCCCCCCACGCAGAGCCCCGCCGCGATCACCCGCATCCCCCCCACGCGGGCACAGAGGAGGGACGGGGTCACGGTGTCCCCACGGACACCCGACCCCACTCCCCGTGCCTCAGTTTCCCCACTGGGGGCTCACACCACCCTCACCACACGGCCGCTGGCAGCGCCCCTGCCGAGCCCGGCGCCCCCCGGGGCCCCACGCGCGTTCGCGACCGCAGCGTGCGGGGGGGGCGCCGTGCCCGGGGGGGGCCGGGCGGTGCCGGGGGGGGCCCGGGGGTGGCGGCTGGCAGCGGTGCCCGTCCCCGCCGGGGTATTTCTGGAGCCCGTCGCCTCTTCCCCATCATGTGATGGGGACGGTATTTAAGGAGCCTGCGGCGCTGGGCGGCAGCTGCGGGCGCGGCGGCGCGGACGGGGCCGGGGACACACGGCCACGGGGACACGGGGACACGGGGACACGCGCGACCTCGCCATGGTGGAGGCTTTCGTGGGCACCTGGAAGCTGGTGGACACGGCCAATTTCGATGAGTACATGAAGGCGCTGGGTGAGTGGGGGGCTGCGCGGCTGGGCAGCCCGGAAATCGTTTTTTTTTTTTTTT
>CM021719.1:1444906-1464343 GCA_011074415.1 Stictonetta naevosa
CCCGCCGCCTCACCCCCCCCCCTTTTGCATTGTACCCCCCCCCTCCCCAGGCGTGGGCTTCGCCACCAGGCAGATGGCCGGGCTGACCAAACCCACCACCATCATCGAGGTGGCGGGCGACAAGGTGACGGTGAAGACCCAGAGCACCTTCAAGAACACGGAGATCAGCTTCAAGCTGGGCGAGGAGTTCGACGAGACCACGGCCGACGACAGGCACGTCAAGGTGAGGGCTGCGCGCCGCCTCCAGCCCGGTGCTCCGGGGGTCTCCCTCCCCCCCTCCCTCCTTTTTTTCCCCGTTGGAACCGTGGCCCCCGGGGCTCGGTGCTCAGCCACCCCCCAGCCCTCGCCCCTGCTTGCAGCCGGGATTTTGCGGAAGGCGATGCCGCAACCGGCGCCTGGAGCTGCCGAGACGGGTGGCGGTGTTGCAAAAGAGATTCGGGGGCCCCCGCAGGGCTCGTTGGACACAGAGCGCCTTCCTGAGCCGGGGGCCGCGGGGAGGAAGGCGCGAGGGCTGGGTGCAGGGGGAGCATGGATGAAACGGGGCGAGCAAGGCGGCAGTGCCGGGCAGACACCTGGCTGCACGCCCCTGTCCTCAGCCTTGCTGCTCCGCTCAGCCCCCCCAGGGCCGCCCCTCCTGCAGGGGGACCAGGGCAGCAGCAGAGCCCAGGTCTGGCCCCCGGGAGCTGTTCCCATGCTCGGCTTCGACTGTTTATAACCGCCCTGGCCGCTCCGACTCGTGACGGCTCCGCGGCGAGCGCACGGCCGCCCTGCTCGGGCCGGTGGAAACTATGCTAAAAGCACTTTGGCTGCTGGTGTGTGGCAGGGACGGGTGTAGCAGCCAGGGACGTGCCCTTCAGACGCCCCTCGGCTGGCGGCCAGAGGGCAAACAATAGCGGGGGGGCCGGGGCTGGCGGCCCCCGGGCAGCTGAGCAAGGAGCCGATGTGCCGTGGGGTGCCTTGAGGCCAGGAGCAACCAAACTGGGGGGGGGACCCAAGAGGCATGGGGTGCGGGGCTGTGGGGCACCCAGGTTGTGGGACACCCGAGCTGCCGGAACATCTATGCAGTGGGGGCACCCAAACCATGGGGTCACCCAAACCGTGGGGTAACCCAAACCGTGGGGTCACCCAAACCATGTGGAGACTCCAACCATGGGGAGACCCAAGCCACTTGGGGCCCCAAGCCATGGAGGAACCCAAGCCATGGGCTGCAGGGACCCGAGCCATGGGGACAGCAAGCTGCAGGGGGCCCCGTGCAGCATGGGGACATGAGCCATGGGACAAGCCAAGCTCAGTCCCTGGGTGCCTGTGCTCCAGGAGGGCAGCAGCGCTGGGTGCCCGGGAGGGTTTGCAAGGGGACAAGAGGCTGCAGGGGCTGGGGCAGCTGGGGACACGCGGTCCCCTGGGCTGGAGCTGAGAAATGCCACCGGGAGGCGAAGGAAGCCCCGCGGTGCCACCGAGCACCGGGGCAGCACCACGGGGAAGGGGGACAGGTTGGGATGGGGCCAGGCAGCCGGTGCCACTGCCCGTGCCGAGCTGCCCCGCGGCGCAGCCCGCTGTCACGCTAACCTTGGCACCGGCCGGGCTCCTGGGGCTGAGTCAACAGCAGCGGCTGTGCAAACAGCAGCCCGGATGAGCAGGGGCTTGTTCGCCAGCTCGGCCCCCCCCAGAAGCCCTTGCCAGTCTGGAGGGAGGCAGGGCTCCGGTTCAAAGCACCCACAGCCGCGCAGGTCCCTGCACTGCACCTTTGATCCCCTCCGGCACCGGAACCAGCTCGGGAGCGGCTGGGAACAGGTCCTGGCGCCCCAGCTCCAGAGCAGGATGCGGCCCTGGGCAGGGCTCCCTGCGCCAGCCGCGGGGCAGGGAGGGCAGGGTCACCGCTCGGTGCCCGCGCTGGGGCTGTTGGTGCTTCGCCGGGGGCAGCCGGGGCCATGACCCAGCTGGAGGCCAGGGCAGGACCCGGCCCGTGCTGTCAAAACCAGGTGGGATGCCAGCACTAGGGCAGGACCCAGGGCTCTCAGGAGGCACCCGCAGCCGGTCCCCGAGCCCCGCAGGAAGAAACGCAGCGCCCAGAGACACCCCAGCACTCCCCCAGCCGCAGGGACAAGGTTGCTGGAAGCAGCAGAGCCATGGACAGGAGGGTCACGGCGGTTTTGCTCTCTCTCCGCAGTCTGTGGTCACGCTGGATGGAGGCAAACTGGTCCACGTGCAGAAGTGGGAGGGGAAGGAGACATCGCTAGTGCGGGAGCTGAAGGACGGGAAGTTGATTCTGGTAAGGAAATAAAAAGGATTTTAGATCCGGGGCTGCACAAGCCCCCCCCTGCCCGTGGTGCAGCTCCCAGTGCTCACCTCCCCGCTCCGTCTTTGCCCCCAGACTCTCACCATGGGCAGCGTCGTCTCCACCCGCACCTACGAGAAGGCGACATAGGCACCGAGCCCAGCTCCCTGCCCGTCACCCGGTGCCGGATCCATCACCGAATTGCCTCTGTCCCCCCATCGCGGCGCACGGCTCGCCGCGGTGCCGGAGCCCTCCGAACCCCTCGGGGCTGTGTGGCCCCGATGCTGCGGTCTCGGGGCTGGTTGGGGTTGGGGTGTTGTGTTTCTTGGATTTTTTTTTTAATGGAAAAACCCACGTGGAAAAATAAAAGCAATGTTGTTACAGCACTGCGACCGGTGTATGTGGGGAAAAAAAAGGCTTTTTGGCATGCAAACCCCTATCGCCGTCCCCTTCACCCCCTGTGCAGTGTGTGCTGCCTTCTCCCAGGGCATCCATCGGTCTTGCAAACACCTCACCCACAGTTCAACCACCACCGTGGGGGAAAAGCCCGGCATCAGCCACTGCCCTACAGACAGGACCAAAACGAGCCCCCTTTGGGATAAGAACTGCAGCCCCCGCTATGCACTCAGGGTCTCTGCCACCACAGCAGCAGTGACAGACGGACACGCAGCCCGGCTTTTTTGGGGGAACGTTAGTTAACCCCGGTGGCAGCTCTGCTATAAATCACTCAGGATACGAGCACACGCCATGCCAACAGCAGTGATCTTTCCAGCACTAACCCAGCTGGGTGCTGTCTGCCAAAGCATCAGCTGATGTGACGTGCCTGACCGCAGGGCAGCCAGGGAGTCAAGGTCAAGAGCACGCCAGGTCCTGGTGTGGGACAGGAGCAGGCCGAAGGCAGGCTGGGCTGGGGGAGCTCAGGGGCCAAACCCCCACGTCCAGCCCAGTCCTGACACGTTGGGATTTGGGTGAGCAGCACTAGACGTGGCCTGGTTTTAGCAAAGTGCAGGGACGTGCCTGAGCCCTCCTGCTGCGTTAGCTGCTGCTACGTGGTGCGATGGCACGCTCCCAGTGCCACTCTCACTTCCCTCGGAGCCAAAGGCCAGTGATTCAGCCACCCCCTTCACCAATTTCAAACAGCCATCCCAGGAAGGGAGGAGTTGCGCCCTCCAGGCTCCCTCTGAGGTCACCAAGCTGGAGCGAGTGGCTGCAGAGCACAGCGGGGCTGCCCAGCCCTCTGGGCTGCCTTCCCCTGATCCCCAGCTCCAGTTACGAGTCTGATACTGTGTCACTCCTCCAGGTCATTACCAAAAGGTACCATCAGCCCCACTACCAGGCTTCCGGGGGGGGGGGGGGGGGGATTACGTCCTCACAGCACCCCCAGGGAACCTCTGCAGGCTCTTAACACAAGTCACGTCCCCTCTGATGCAGGCAGCACTCAGCTTGGAGGCTGCCCTTTCAGCCACTGCTCAAGATGAAGTGTGGGGTGTACAAAAGAAAAAACAGTACAAAGTACAACTGGAGAGTTGAGAGATTTATTTCCCATCCTTTACAAAGGCAGCAAATACACCACAGTTAATGTTTACTTAAAATATCTCCACTCACCAATTTGCTTCTTACTCTCCCACTCTCAATATTTACAGACAAAATGAACGCAGCAGGGGGAGGGTTTGTGTACCAAAACCAAATCATGGATCAACCCCCTCCAGGCAGGGTTAACAGCGCCTTGAGCTGGGAAAGGGGCAAGTGCAGAGATAGCAGGGCCCCTTCTGAGCTGCTCTGCAGCACGGCGTTGGTCGGGGCTGCGATCGGTCCCCGCAGCTGCCCTGAGCCAGCAGCACGTGTGCAGCACGGGAGCGCAGCCAGGCAGCGCAGCTCCACCTTGTACAGGCAACAGGATCGCGGCTGATGTCACACCGGCTCAGGGCAGCTCCAGCAGCGGCTCACCCGGCTGCACAGGAGGCTACAGGACAGGAGTGCTGCTGATGAACGGGTGCAGTTAGCCTATTTGGGCAGAGACGGCCACTGGCCTTGGTGGGAGAAAGCGGCAGCCCACATTTAAGGTTACAGAAAAACTTACAGTGACATCAGCAACTTTAGCAGCACGGGCTGAATGTTACTTTTGGAAGAAGGAGTCTCCTTGGCTCGGCGTGAGGAGCACACCGATTCAGTCCTGCTTGTTCCCAACAGTATTTTCCAGGGATTCACAATACCAGTGCCCCATCTGCCCAGTCACTCCTTGGTCTTCTTCTTATGCTTCTTTTTCTTCTTCTTCTGAGCCTTGCTGGTCTTCCCCGAGTGCTTGGCCCTCTTGCTGGCTGGCTGAGCCCCATCGCTGTCCGAGTCAGAGCTGTCCGAGTCAGACTCGGAGGACTGCTTACTCTTGTGCTTCTTTTTCTTCTTCTTCTCCTACGGAACGAAGCAGAACAAAGCCTTGCACGTGGGAAAACCATCACTTGTGCTCACCAGGGCACCGAGCCACAAGCCGTCATGAGAGCCTGAAAAGCTGTGGCAGAGCTGAGCCTGTTCTGACGCAGGACAATGCAGGCAGCCTCTGCCCAGGTGGTCTGGACGTAAGCACCTGTGGGAGCCCACAGCTGCAGCAGGCACCGCACGGCAGAGGTGGGGTTCTGAAACGCAAACCCCAACCTGAGCACGACTGGTCAACTCACAAGAACGCGCTTGCCATCCCTCCAGAGTCAGAGCGTACTCCATTGTTTAAGGCTACTCCTTTTTATAGAGGCTGGTAGGATGAGGCCCTTTGCCAAGGGCATGGTTTCTAACACAGCCAGCTGGAAGCGAGTGCTGTCCCCGCTTTCCTGCAGCGGCCCACAGACTGCCAGGAAATGTGTGCTAATGCACTGGAGCACCAACAGCACAGCCTTCTCCTCGCTGCAAAGCCCAAGCACAGATGAAAACCTGAGAAACGCCTGCTGAAACACCAGAGGAACGGTCTGGAAACCTTAACCCACCACAGTTACACCTGGGATCCTCAGAGGGGGCAGGGACTGCTCTGCAGGGCCCCTCAGCCTGAGAGCAGCCACAGACAGCTGCCTCCCACACCAGCCCTCCCGCTTCCAGGGCACAAAACTGCTTTTTCCAACACCCAGTTTCCCTCTGTCCTCCCTAGAGGAGAGCTGGGATGAGGAAAGCTCCCTTTAGCAAGCACCCGCTTTGCACAATCTCTACACAAGTTGCAGGCAGGGGTCAGGGCATCACCGAGCCCCCAGGCTGAGTTTCTGTGAAGCCCTGAAGCAAAAGCTGCACAAAGCTGGAGAGATCTACAGAAGGACCCACAGACCTACAGCTGGCGAGAGTGTGCAGGAAGAGAACACCTGGTGCTGGAATAAACCTTGTACAGAGCTTTGAAAGGGATCTGAACTCTCAATTTTGAGGCACCTTGCAACGCCACCAAGCACAGATTACTCTGAAATCAGTACTGCAGCACGCCACCTCCTGAAATCTCACCAGGCAGAGAGTTCCAAGGCAGGCAGACATTAACAACGCAGGATGGTGATTTATATCTATGTAATTAAACAGCACTACTGAGGGGGAGGACCTGATGCAGCTGCACAGAGGGCACGCGCACAGCCCAGGCACCAGCCCTGCCCGCTGCTCCACCACCCTGCAGCCAGCACCAGCGACCACCACCTCCTGCACCAGCAGGAATGGAATGGCCGCAGCACCAGCAGGGAGGAGAGAAGCACAGGGGCACCGCTGAGAATGCTGCCTGCTGCACAACACCAGGCCTGAGCAGGAGACATCAGCTCTCTCATCCTGGCACAGGGAGGGCCGCCCATTTCCAGGAGGTTGCATTAAATGGGGAAACAAATTGCTCAGAAGGCAGCAGCTGGCACGGTCTGCCTTTGGGCATCGACCAGCAAACATCCAGAGCTGATCACAGTGCAACTCACCTTTCTATTTCCCTGAATAGCCACGACACTGGCATGTGCTCCTTGAGCAAGATGGAAGTCTTTTTCAGGTATATTTTCGCAAGATGGTTTGAAAAATACATGATCTTGAAAAATAGGTATTTTCTCTAACATCGCTTGATTCTGGGAAACTAAAGCAGCATGCAGATGAGCGTGTCCATGATGTAACATTTTGGAAAGCGAACCGAGTCTGCCAAGAGCCATAAAGGTTCCAGCAATACTGGCCTCCAATACGGATCCACTCAGTTCTTCCACAGTCACATCAGCATTGAAGAGAAGCCTTCCCCAGCAGACGGGGATGACGAATTATTATTGCAGTTCAAGGACGTAAAAAGGACACAGAAAGAAGCAAAGTTGGGTTTCATGGAGCAGAGAGGGGCCAGTGCCTGTGATAAGCTTAGACAACAACCAGCACGGAACGCAGCCCAGCAAGCAAAGCTCCTGCTCTGAGCCGTGCACTGGTGCTTTGCTTGCAGTGAGCTACGTGTGCGCGCTAACTGCTCTGGACCTGCACACGTAGGTCTGGGCCCTGTTTTCCCAAACGTGCTGCAGACCAGCACCCTATTCTCTTCTACAACAGCTGTGCAGCCAGGCCCAAGGGATACACATAGCTGTACTAGGCAAGGGATGCTTCCCAGCTCCTTTCCCCATACACTCACTTCACCTTTACTCCCTGAACACTATTTAGCCTCCTGTCACCCTGCCTCACTTAACAAGTGCTGCGCTCTCTGTGCTTGGGCCCCTTGAGGAACAGCCTCCCCTGGAAGCACCAGACTGCAGCGTGGGTTTGTATAAACACAGCTGGAGTGAAAGTGAGCTCATGGGAACAGCCTCACCACGGAGCGTGAGCAAGGAGCCACGGCCAGAGCTGGGCACTGCCTCCGGAAGGCTGAGCTGTCAGCAGCGACTCTGCTGAGCCTCCGCCAGCAGGTGGGAAAAGCCCAGGGCACTCACTTCAGTTCTGGACCAGGAAAAGGGGCCTTGGTAAGCCAGACAATAAGCCGCATTCCCCCCTCACCACCTCTAATTCGAAGAGGCTGAATGATGCTGTTTTGGGAGCACAGCACTGCCCAGGCTTCGGGGAGATGGACAGCTGTCAGACAGTCCCACACACAACACTCTCAGCCTTTGTCACATAAAACACGTTCCACATTCCGCTGTGGAAAGGAGTGTAACAGGAGAAGCCTGGAGCCCCCAGGCCACCAGCTCTGCTGTTTTTCTTTGCCAAGCGTTCCCAATGACTCCAAGGTCATCCTCGGGCTTGCAGAGTTTTACTGGAAGAGGCTTGCTGTAAATCACCCCGCCTTGGCAGGGCCAATTGTGCCATTTCATGAGGAAACCAAAAGCAGCAGCGAGCCCAAAGGCACAGTTGTGCAAGCCACAGGACGACAGGCAGAACGAGTCCTCCGGGAGGCCTCCCCCCTTGGCCAGCTGCTCTGTACAGCCCCAGCCAACCCAGCAGAAAGCCAAGGGAGAGGGCAGGAAGGCACAGTAAGGTGAAGGGAACAGCAGCAATCAGCCACAGGTACCTGCACAAAGCCAGAGTGACTCATGTGGGCAGGTTTTTCCACCAGCTCCAACGTAACCAGGCACAGAGCTGGGCGCTCAAGGGCTGAACCCAGCACTGACACAGGTCCTGTGCTCGTCCTGAGTCACTGCACCTCCCTCGGGTGCCTGCAGCACTGCCCGAGGCTCGCTACACACCCACCCCACCCAGGGGAAAACACCCAGCCCAGCTGAAAACTGGAAGCCATTCACCTGAAGACAACTTGCTTCACAGGAGGAAGCCTGAGAAAGGCGCTGAGCACTCACTCACCCACATGCTGCGAGCTCAGAAACCAGCACTCAGCCGTCAGAAACAGCTGCCAGGAGCAGCTGCTGAGCTCAGCACAAGAAGTGAGGCAAAGATGGGGACCAAATCCCCTGCGATGACTTGTACATCCCGACTCTGTGGCAGCTGCTGCTGGCTTGAAGGTGCTCAGGCAGCTCACCGAGGCAGGTGAGGTCAGAGCCAAGCCCACGCTGGATGTAGGGGTGCATTTATGGGGTATTTCTCTCAGTTGCTTCTAGCCCTCCAGTGCCACACCATGAAGAACAAGTCATCTTAGGGCTGCTTGGGGAAAAAAGCGCCTCAATGCAGAGAGCACAGAGAAGGCTGGGTTCTCCCCCTCCTCCCCACGAGACATTTCTTCCATTAGCTTCAGCCACTTCCAGGCAAGAGCAGTTTCCATATGAAGATTAATTTACTGGCTTACAGGAAGGCAAGAGTCTGTATGTGTTTCATTTAAAACCAACACATTCTCCTACTACAGTGGGACACAAGCAGCCCAGCTTCAATTTAAACATCAGTTCAGCATGGGCTGCATGGCACAGCACCAACTGCACGCTATCAGTCGAGGACAAAGAAGGAAGAGAGCTGGTGGCTTATTTAATATCAAGCAGAACGACTCTTTTAGGGAGACAGACCAGCAAAGATGAGGCATGGCTTGGAGCTGGACATTGAGCAGAGTCCTCAGGGAGCCAGGGAAGAGAGCAGAGACAGAGCTGACTACACACCTGGCAGCCTTTGGGCAGGTGGCAGTTCTTGTAGCCGCACAACAGCGTTACGGTAACTGAGGTCTGACAGGCCAAGTTTTTCTGTGGGACAAAAGCAAGCTCACTACCAAGTTCCCTACCCACGTAGCCAGGGTAGAAGCAAATCACTACCATCATCTTCTAAAGACTGGGAAGAGTTAAATCTTCCAGGATGCAGCAAGGAGAATTTTCTCAAGCTTCTGCAGTCTGTGCACATGGTGAGAAAGTCTGAGCAGACCTCAGGCTAACAGAGCATCGTTCCAGAGCTTGGGAAACTTTCTCACCATGTGAAGGCTGGAGATAAGACAGGATGTCACATCAGTCCCTTCAGGACTACAGGGAGCAGTGCACACGTGGATGTCTTGGGGATGCTTCTCAGCCAAAACACTCCCACCAACACAGGAAAAGATGTTAGGCTACAGACTTCTCTAAGTGCTGGCATCAGCTGCCTTCCTGCGCCTCCTGGGCGGTCACACAGCTCACCAGGAAACACCAGCATGGTGGGAGCCCTTCTCTGCGTTCTACCTCAGTGCCAAAGTTCAAACCCAAATTCTGCCTTCAGCACCTGCAAAGCCTCCCCACGCCCAGAGCTGGGGACAGGTCTCCAGGAGGGATCGCTGCTGATGGATGGAGCCAGGCTCAGCTCAGTTCTCAGGCACACCCAGCCACTCCCCCAGCACTGCAAACACTGCATGTGTGTGAACATCCTGAGAGAATTCTGCCCAGGCAGACTCCAAATGGAAAGAAAATAAATTTAAAAAAAAAGATGCTCATAAAGGGACAGAGGAGCACAGAGTCCATTACAGTTCTTTGTAGGTCCTGCTCAATTTGGTTAACAATTACAATTCTACCAAAATAGAGCACGATCCATTTTGAAATCCCTCAGATACAAGAGCTGTGCTGAGAGCTGAACTACAGCCCGGTAACGCTTGCTTATTGCTGTAGGTATTTTGAAGCAGCCCCTACCAAGAGAGCCCATATCTGCCCATCAGGCTGTTTCCTGTCCTTTGTAAGGAAAGTTGCTCAGGGCTACATTCTAAGAATGTTACAACAGCTCATTCCTTCTAGAAGTGTTCGATTTTGAGATAAGAGGGGAGTGCCCAGAACTCTCCAAGAGGTATTTTTCACTAGCACTTTGCAGGGTTAGTTTTAGAGACTTTACATCTGTCCTTGTGAAAGAGAACGGATTTCCAGATGTATGACCACCTGCATCTCCAGAGATGCCAGCATTCCTTCTACATTTATTCAAAAACAATAAAAACAGCAACAAAAAAAATCCACCTCTCAGTTTAATGACAAAAAAGATTAATTATGTAAACCCAACTGTATTATTCCATTCCAGTTTGAATTAATCTGATGAGAAGAGTCCAGGCTATGGCCATTAAATAAATACAGCAAAGGTCAGAGACAGATAAGGACGTTAAAGAGAAAAGCGTATCATTTGAAGAGAGTGAGCATGACTGCCGTGCCCTGCTAGTGCCACTGAAGAACTAGTAGAACAAGTACCAGCTACAGGTGAGGATGGATTAAGACTAGATGAGCCACAGGTCACTGAACAAACACTTCACGAGGTGTGGCTTTAAGTGGGAAAAAAAACACGTGCAAGACTTCATGGAAATCTTTCACATGGCAGAAAGAGCAGCAGAGGCTGCAGCCAAGCAGTCGCAGGTCACGTTTACCACACAACTCCAACGCCCATCCCAAAGCTGCAGCGGGGCCAGGTTAATCACATCTCTGAGCAGACAGAGCGTTTTCTGCAAGAGCCAAGTAGGAGGCACTGCTCCTAGCGCTGAAGCAGCAGCTCTTTTCTCAGAAGACAGGAGAGAAGGATCGGAAGGATTTATTTTTTCTCAGCACGCCTCCCTCCTACGCAGGCTCAGCACAGGCACACTGCCGTGTTCCCATAGGAGCTCCTTCACCCGGTGACCCACAGAGTAAAAGTGAAAGGGATGCAGCAGCGTGCCTGCACAGCTGTCAAAGGCTCCTCAGATGCTCTCTGTACTTCCGCACAGCGCTGTGACAGCAGCAGCTCGGCCTCTCCTGCCAGCCGCTGCCTTCTCACTGACTACAGGAGGCAGGACAGCCCTCTCACATGCCCAGTACTAATGTGGTCATCTGTAAGGAGTAAAGATTTGTGCCCACTGTCATGCCAGGCGCCTGTTCCAGCTCTCCCTTAGAGGCCATGGGGTTCAGGCAGGAGGAAAGCAGAGAACTGAAGAACTCTGTATCTCCATTGTGGCATGGAAGAGGTTCCACTGGTACAAAAACTCTCAGTGGGTCTTAAAGATCATTTCCCTGAGAGTCTTACACACTGACAACAGCAGCAAAGCAGCCCTCTCCAGACAGGAAGGATCCAACGCCAGCGCTGGGCAGCCACACAGTGATGGACTTAAGCTACCAATGATGGTGACCGTGGGGATGGCAAGCAGACAGAACAGGGAGAGCAAGGACCCCAGAGCATCTCCCTGAGGAGTCTCTGAGGAGAGGAGAAAGCACCCTGGAACTGCAAGGGCACATCACTCTCAGCATTTTCTGTGCCATTGATTTGAACAACCAAAAGCATTGGTACTATTATGACGCTAAACAGATCCTTGGTAGATAGGAAACTATCTTCTCATTTAAATTATAACTGCTACATCTATGTTACAAACCTCAGATGGGATGGGGTCAGCAAGGTTAATTGTCACTAGGTAGATCCAGCTACTCCTATCCTGTGCAAACCCTCTCGGTGGCTCCCACACAAGATCACAGCAGGCACCCGAGACAACAAGGGAGCTATTCATTTCAAGGATCCCACATCCTGCCTCCAGAAAGCTCACAAGTTTTGTTTTCCAGAGCTGGAAAACATCTGAAAACATTTGATCTCCTCCTTGAGAAGGGAGAAGATCAAAGGAAGAAGCAACATGTAAGGAAAGGCTGTTAAACCACAGCTGAAAAAAAAACTAGTAACAAATTTAGGACAGTGACCCACATATCCTGTAGTGTCAGTAGGGCAAGACTCCACAGGGAATCCCTGCCCTGGCGGACAGGCACCAATACAATAAAACACTATTTGTGCACCTCCCAGAAAGAAAAATGTGTATTCTACATTGCAGAGCAACAACACTCCACAGACAAGTCCAAGGCATTCTTGAATAAAAGCTGACATAGCAGGGACATAAAGAACATCTGGGGATGGAACCAGGTGCCAGGACTGAGTGAGACCCCATGACTGGATCAGCTATTCAGAGCACTACTGGGCGAACAAGAGCTGCAGAGTAAGCACCAAATTAACACCAACTTAGTTTTGCACTGACTCTAGGACAAACAGATATGCCAAAGGCCAGAGGCTAAGGCAAGGAAAGCCACACACACCCAGCTCCTGCTCTGGTGCAGTGATCACTTAATATCCCACAAGTAGTAGCAGCTACTCCTCTCTCAGGTAAGAGTGTACTGAAGTGCCAGAAACCAAATGGTCAATGAAAAACATGACTGGAAGTCATGATTTGAGCGCTACCAAAATACACAGACTCCTCCTTTCCCTGTAGGCAGCATTTGCAGTCTCCACCACCAGTACAGCAAGCCTGTAAGAACTAAGCCCTCAGAAGTTCATTCTTGTCAGGGAATTACTAGCACAGTCCTTGTGCCTACCACTTCTGTTGGCAGGACGCGTGCAAGTTCAGCTACACACCTCACTACCTCTGCCAACGTTTTCCCCTTCTTCAGCCTAACCTGGTTCTAAAGGTTGGAAATCCCACCACCTTTCCTGGCTGCTGCCCCTCTCCAGGAAAGGGGACAGGCCACAGAGCTGAGGGAGGAAAGAAAATTGAACAGCTCTAGAAGCGTAATTGAGAGCAGGACTCAAGCTGTGAAAGGGGCTGACAAGATGGTTTACTTGCTGAAGTCTGTAATTGGAATGCTCGCTTCTGTATGAGACAGAATGAGACAGAGCACCAGGCACTCCTGTTCAGGAGTCAGGTCTCCCCTACTTTTTTTTTTTTAAAAAAAAAACACATTGAAACCAACATGCTCTGAAGCCAGAGTTCAAACACACTCAGAGACACAAAACGGAAGAGTTCTCTTATCCCTGGAACTTTATAGCTTTATGGCCTGGAAATGGAGCACGCTCCCTGTGCAAACACAAACCCTGATTTTAGCCCGGCACACGCAGACGTGCCCAGTTCACATCGCACAGCCTGGATCAGGATACGCGCTGCAGTGGGTGTTTGGTTCAGACTAAAGAAAGTTGATAGGAGAAGAACAGTGAGACAGAAGAGGGCTATTGACAAGAACCACAGAAATTCAGGAAACCCACACAAGTTCTACTGAGCCTCATGAACACAAAAAAAAACTTCCCCTCTCACTGTAAAGAAACTCTTTTGAAAGCTGTGCATTATTATACACATATAATAGCACAAAGCCATCTTAGGGATGGTTTAACAAGAATAACAGGAGACTTACTATTAGAGCCTGCAGAAGAGGTTCCTGCTTTGCTACAGCACAAGCACAGACCTGGGCCACTTTCTCAGCCCAGAACTGTCCGCTCATACCTGCATTGCTGTGGTAAATCACAGATGCATCTCAACAGAACAATCTGGCTCACTTTTGCAGGTCAGCAGTAGGGCACCTCATACCTTTTTCCTTTTCTTTGAAGAATCATCAGTCAAGCTGCTCTTTGTGTGTCTTTCACATTCTGCTGCTGTCATCTCCTCTTCCTCATCTTCCGGAATCAGGCTATATTTGGTTCCTCCAGGCTGCATGAAACACTCCTTGGCAAAGTGACCTGCAAAATAGTGTTTGAAGCTGCAGCCCCTCCTCCCACACACTTTTTTTGTGCGGCTGCATTTCAGACACCTGAAGTGCCAACAACAACCTTATTACCAGTCACCTTACAAGAATCCATACTGTACAGTTTTTGTCCAAGCATTTCTACAACTTTAACATGCTCTCTTGTCTTGTTTAATGAGGGTAAGTGCAACACACTTCATTCTGGAGAGATTCACCAGGCAAAGCTAAGACACTTGTCTGAACACAGAAATCTGGGTGAGGGCTTAAGCAGAAAGCTAAAGCACACGGGGAAGGGAGTCAGCTGCTGGGACAGACATCCAGCAGGTGAGATGAAAGCCACAAACACCTAAGAAGTCAGCTCATTCTAGTTCTGGGCTTTTAACTCAAGACTTCAAAGCTGATCTGCTAATAGTGGTGGCAGAAACTGCAGATAGACAGCATCTGCCTGCCTGTTCTGAGCAGACATCATTAAAAAGCAGACTGGAAATATGCAGAATCTAGTTTAAAGTTCTAGGGTTTCTTTAAAATGGTACTTTAAAGACAGTTATCTACTACTGCACAGAACCATGCTGGTGTTTAACAACCGCCTTGATAAACCTTCACCAAAATAGCATCAGCTCCAGCTTAACCACTTACTCTACGGTAACAAGTAGGGTGCAGCAAAAGCTCCACATACAAAAGACTACCTTTCACCTCAGCAACTTGCAAAAGCACCACATAAGTCAACTTCTCGTTCTTGTACTAGGCAAAATACAAAAATCTTACCTGGTAAAAATGCTTATTTTGAGCTCTAAGCTGCTCACAAGCTTGCTGATTAGTTGGGAACACGACGTAAAGTCCTTCCCACTGACCTTTCTTACCATCGTTAAATGGTCTGATGAAGGCATACATTTATTTCTTAGCATGCAGAACTGGAACGAAGCCTCAGCTATGAGAGGCTTTAACACAGGAAGAAGAACCTGTACTCAGCAGAACTGTTCCTTATAGAAAGGCCAGGGACACAACTTTAAGAAACAAATCTTTTTAAAGGAGTCTAGCTAAGTCTTTCCTGTGCATAACAAATGATGGAAAATGTAGCTGTCCCCTAAGTGAGGCACTTCAAAGCAAAATTCAGTCTTCACGTGGCAAAAGAACAAAACCCTACAAAAACATACCTTTGCAGCCACATTTCTTACACACAGTGTTCAAGACAGCTTCAAGCGTGATCTTCTGGCTAGTGTAGTCCCTGAACATGCGTTTTTTCCTCTCATCCTGACTGGAGAGAGAAGGAAAGTTCCACTTTCAATCCACCCTCACTTCAGTCCTGTGTTTATATAGACACACTCTGAAGATTTTCCCCCCCTCCCAATGTTGCTCTAAGAGCACCACTGAGCTAAATCAAAGAATGAACCCAACCAACCATACATTAGAGTAAACCACATCATTAACAGCACAGTACGCTGTCATCTGCTGCAGCTCTGCAGCCTCTAAGCAGCACAGCCAAGGGAGTTCCTTTACTCAGCCCTCCTCCCAGCCAGGGCACTCCCAAGGAGCTCAGGAAGAACCCCCCTCACCCTCCAAAGGAGGGAGGACACAGAAGTATGGCAGGAGGGCTGGGAATGAAGGCCAGGGAAAGCAGGTAGTAGCAACCTGCCTGACCCACCATTCTGTACTTAGTAGATTTACCTACTCAAGGGCAACATTATTCGGATCAAGGTCTTTTCCTGTGCCTTGGTTAACAACCTTCATGGAAAGGGAAAGTTTCAGTTTGTCATCCTTCATCTGGAAGATATGGAACAGTAAGATAAATAACAATGGTGTTCACTAACACAACCCATCTGGAGGCCTGTAGAGAAGGAATTAAGTTGTCAGTTAGTAGCTAAGATATAGAAAAGGATACTACATGAAAGTGATTTTGTTCTTTTACACTATAGGTGTATTAACATTGTAGAGTATTCTGATTAACAGCCTCATAAACAGAATAAAATCAAGTTGTAAGTCCCTTCAGATTAACATTCTGCTTTCCGTATGACCAAACCCATGCTTGAGAAAAGCGTGCACGTTTGGAAGCTTTGCTACAATTCTCATATAAATCAGCTGCAAGGGAGCCCTCCCAGACTGGCAGTCTGGCTGACTCACATCCTGAAAAATGAAGCTATATATGTATAATGTATATATATATGAAAAATGAAGCTTTATGTATGTGTGTGTGTATATATCCATCCCCTTTTCCATATATATCTATGAGACGGAAAACAGTCTAAGTACCTGATTTGGGAGCTAGTACCTTCTGAATCTTAATAAGCTCGATAACTACATCACTGCTTTAGAAGCAAGTGCAAAGGTTGTACATTTTCTCTTTAAGCCTCTCTCACAACCTCCTGCATTTTCACCAGTGCTGCTACGGAAGGTTTTTGTTTCGTTCATGTGTGAATTCTATGCAGTTATTTGCACGCAATCAAACAAACTCTTCTGTTGTTCACCTCTCCAACATGCTTCTTCCTCTACAAGAAAGAGGCCAGGAATCCAATGACTGTTCCAGACAGAGAAAACAGCTGTTTGATTGAAATTTATGAAAACATTATTAAAAAGAAATGTACACTGCAGATGGCTACAAAGGATCTGTAAAGTCTTTCATACATCCCTTCTCTACTGTATACTATAATGTTCTCGACCCTTTTCCCTTACTTCACTCAAAATTATGTACTAGTTTTGTACGTCAGCCCCATCACCATCTTTCAAAAAAAAAAAAAAAAACAAAAACAAACTCCAAAGACACAAAGACCTGTGCAGCTCTGAACTGAATGCTTCCACCATGCTCCTGAATAGTCATCTTCCTTTGCTTCCATGGCTCACCAAAGCAAGAGTCTTTAGTCTTTGTTCCAAGTAAGCTTTAAACAGAAGTTGTACTTATTGTCACATTTGTGTAATAAAATGCAGTGTAGGTTGTAGGAAAAAAAATCATATACAGATATATATTTAATAATCTCTCTCAAAAAAAAAAAAAGTTTTCCCCCTCTTGGGCCTAATTCATTGCCAACGATGCCCTCCTGAAAAGAACAACAAAAAAAGTCACAGCTTCTTCTAAGAACAGGCCTGTCTCTCCAAACAGTTACTGCACCCTGTTTACTAAGTTTTATCTTGGGATTCTTCCAAATTGCTCATTCAGCTACCAAATCACACAGCGATGGCTGAGAATGGGCGCACGGAGACAGAAAGGGAAGGATTTTGTTGCTTGTATGTCAAAAGCTTTTATTAAGTCCCTTTTCCTGAACTCCATTACTGTGAATAGAAAGAAATCCAGTGCCCAAAGCCACACATGAAGGCAGGCAGAACTCCGGTAAAAATCAACACATCGTACCCCTGACAAAGTGACAAGAACACACAGCCACTGTGCACAGATGTTCGTAGTTTATTGCTCCTGCAGTAAACTTTACCACAATGTATTTTATCTACACAGCACCAAAGAATCAAGAATTAACATTACCTCTTTTCTAATAAGCTTCACCCATACTTTGTCTCCGACATCCACTATCTCCGAGGGCTTATCCACCCGGCAGGAAGACATGTGAGTCTTATGAACAAGGCCTGGTCACAATTTGGGAGGAAAAAAAAAAGAATGTATTTTTGCACCATTAACAAATAAAAATATACTGGTGTTTATTTCATCTTCAGCTCATCCTCTCTTAATTTCTACTTTTATGTTTTATGATGTACAGAAGTAGAGTAATATAAAATACCTCATTTATAAGTCAACATATGTTGAAGGTGCACGCTCAAATTTTTTTTTTTTACTGCTAGAGGTGTGTGATCAATGGAGAACAAAGAGCCCAGCGACACAACACTGCTGGCAGTGTCAGAAGCATTAAAAACCACAGCTGTCCTGGGCTTCTGTTGTGCTTGCGAGGTCACACAGTCAGAACGCTGCATTTCCAATCTGCACAAATAACCCACGTGGGCCACAGGGGTACCAAAAAAATGATAAATATGGAAACACCTTGCTGGTTTGGCTTGTAATTCAGGGCCTGTCTGCACCTCAAAGCAACTTCCCCCCAGCAGCCACACTTCTGACAAAAACCTTTTATTAGAACTGGCACTAAAGTAACTGGGCACGTTAGGATGACAGCAGGGAAGTGGTTACTTGTGGGCCTCCAGCAAATAACAGAACACCAAGCTTGAGTTGCTCCTTTTGTAAAATTAATTTGTTTTACTCCGCAAGCTTCCCACAAGCACGAGCAGAGCTTTAAAACATGAATCAGAACAGCTGTCTTATCGGAGCCTTTTTATGAAACTCATCTAAATTGGCAATTAGAGAAATAAGTGGTACAAACTGTGAAGCTGTAGAAATTCTCTAGTGTCTGTCCAACACCAGGAAACGATTCTCTAAAATATACCAAAGTTACCAAAAAGAACACATTTAAAGAGCACCAAGTCTTTTCCTTCTTCATGCAAACGTAACACCTAAGTTCTAAGTGCTGAGAACCTCCATTTCTTCCTTATTTAAAAACACTTTTTCTGAGCTTTTTAGGAAATGAGAAGTCTTATTTCTGAAGCTGGCTGTTTGGCTTCTACACATCAACGTGAAACCAAGTGTGAATAAAAGAAACAAACCTTGCTTCCTGCAGCCTGGGATTTTTATAAATGCCCCATACTCTGTCACAGACGCCACCTGTGGAGAAAATCAACACAACATTTAAAGGAAAGCCCTTCCCAAAACACCTCCTTTCAGAGCACATGCACAAAAACCTCAAGTGGTTCCCAGGCTTCCTACAGCTGGAGGCATCAGTAGTTAGAGAGCAGCATTTGGTAACTCCAGAGCAGTTATGGTCAATCAGCTGCCCCCACCTTCGTCAGGAAAGGCACCTGGTATATTATCTGTGTATAACTACATGTGTAGACACACAGGAACATGTATTTTAAAACAAGGGGATTGATTTTCTTTAACACTAGTGGTGTTAGGTGAGGTACAGAAGCAGGAAATATTTCAGAGAAAATTCAGCAGCACCTACATTTTCTCTGCAACCCAACTTAACTTGCATCACAATTTTACAGGCAATGGAATGCAGCCTCCTGGAACGAATCAAGAGTTGGGAACCAGCTCCACACCTCACTGTGACTTTCAAACTATCAGCCCAGACCGATAAAGTCAACACGTGAGACATACTGAGAATTGGAAAGTGGTCCTGAGTCCAGTAACGCATAGTCAACCTCTGTTAACAGCAAACTGATTTACAAAAAGTCTGGTAGTTTCCTGCCTTTAAGCTTCAAGTTCATCGTAACGATTATAAGAAAATGATGCAAAGCATTATGCTACTGAAAACGTACAACATTCTTGTGCGTTTTCTGCAGGAGAACTTAAGATAGTTTTCTAATTACAGCTGTGAACTTCTGCATCACAAACGGAAGGCAAAGGAGGTTGCTCTTCTACAAAGTTTCTTATTCCACGCTGAGATCTCAATATACATTAACGATTCTGCAAAAATACAGAACTATTGACGGTATCGGTACTCTGCTACTTAAATAGACAAAGAACAGCACCGGTAAGGTCAGAAAACACCCTCTGAACACCCCCAGGGGACGCCGAAGCACACCGTGCGGCGATGTGTCTGTCAAATTAACGCGGTAAACACGGAGGAGTACAAGCGTGCAACCTCCCCCCGAGGCTCCCCGTCACCTCGGGGGTGCTGAGCACAGAGACGGCCTCAGGACGCCCCCAGGGCCGCGCACCTCTCCCTGGAAGATGGCGTACAGCTCGGGCAGCGCCTCCATCCCTCCGCCTGCGCTCTCCGCAGCCTCGCGGCTCGCCTCACCGCACGCTCACCCCGACGCCAGAGGCACCTTGAAGAGAATCAGCTTATTAATTAACTAGTTAATCAATTAATTAAGGCACGAGAAAGACCCAGACCCCAC
>CM021719.1:1465343-1505978 GCA_011074415.1 Stictonetta naevosa
CCCCCCGCCCGGCCGCGCCGCCCGCCGGGCCCCGCTGGGAGCGCGGGTGGCCTTGTTCCGGCGGCCGCGTCCAGCCCTGCCCGCCGCGCCCCCCCGACCCCACCCGCCGCCTCCTCCCCGCCCGCCCCCGGGGCGCGGAGCGCGGCTGTGCGGGAGAGACAATAGAGGGGCCGGGCGGGCTCCGCGCAAAACTGCGCGCCCCGGGGATGGATGGCGAGGTGTGCGCGGCCCCGGGGCCCCTACGCCGGGGGATGGGGTTGTAGCGGGGAAGGGGGGAGCGGGGCTCCGGGGAGGAAGGCGGGGAAGGGGGGCGATGCCCCTTTCTGAGCCCAGCCCGCCTCTGTGCTAACCTGGCAGGGTGCGGGAGGCGGCAGGGCTGCTGTGAAAAAAGTACCGGGGCTGGCCGGAGGCTGGAGAGCGGGACATGTTGCTGGTGTCCCCCCGATGATCCCCGGGTGGCGGTTTTGCTGGCGAAGGGGAGGCTGCTGAGAAGCTGGAGGAAGGCGACGCACAGCCACGGTGGGGGAAATCCGAGGCTCCGGCTGGGAAACCATGGGGAGATGCAATGGGAGATGTACGCTGGTTGGATTCTGCTGCCTGCAGCTGGTAAGCCGAGGGGCCGTGCGCTCATCAGCATGCCGGGTTGTGCTTTGTGCGAAATGCTTGCTGTCACCGCTACCCGCTCCATCTCGGCGGTGACCTTGCTGTGGGACCAGCTTGGGGATGGTTCAATGCGACCCAAAAAAAAAAAAAAAAGGGCAAAGAAAAAAGAAATGAAGAAATGTGACCCTCCTCCCCTGCTTCAATCCAGAGCTTGCTGGAGTTGCAGAAGAGGAGACGGATTTGAAACAGTTCCCAGTGCTGTCAGTGCCTGGGGATGTGTCTTGAGCAGGTGTGAGCTTTGTTTCCAGCTGCAATCTCTTCTCTCCGAGTTAGCTGCTGAGGGTGGCTTTTCATCCTGTGCTCAGCAGCTCCAGGGATGGTTCTTGGGGTGCGGGTCCCTTGCCTGAGACGTGGCAATAACAAAACTTGGAGCCCCAGCCGGCACTTTGCAAACTCCTGCTTTTGAGTGGGACCGGTCTGCTCGTGGGCTGGGGACACTCACATGTTGGGGGAAGAGAGGACAGACAGGGTTCATTTTAATAGGATTGTGGATATTTGCAATAATTGTGTGTCGTGCTTTCCACTGCCCGCGAATCCATCTTCATCAGGCTGGTGACAGAGGGCCAGCCGAAGGGAGCATGTGGGGCATTCGGGGGGGTTTCTGATAAAACCAGCAACCACAGAGGTTGCAATTAATTATCCAGGCGCTTTTCCAGGCAGGTGGTTTGTGGAACCTGGTAGCCAAGTGTCACCCGTGGAATTACATTGCCACCATTCAGCGACTATCAGGGGCTCGTCGTGGCAAGGGAAACAGGGAGGGAATTGCCAAAAAGTCGCCTGGCCAGCCTGTGATGTCCCCACGGACTGGGGGGTGAGCAGGCGGCGGAGCGCTGTGGGTAGAGGCGGTGATGTGTGTGATGGAAACGGGCTCGGTGTCTGCTCTTGCGGAGAGCTTTGGAGATGATGGTGGCATCCTGCTGACAGGCAGTTTCTTCCCGGCGTCGCTCCCATTCATTTTTTATCTTGCAGAAGGCCGTGGCCGCAGAGTTGTTCTGACCTTGCAAAAGGTGGGGAGCGGCTTTTCCTGGGGCTAAGGGATGCTTCAAAGCAAATTGGTGCTGAGGAAGCAGAGCATCATGCTGCGGGAATCGCCTTCCGTGCCCTGAAACTTCCCCGCTGCTGTGGTTTGGTCGGTGAAGTCTTGCTTTGCGCCTCGCTTCTGTTCCCGCTAACTCAGGATAAAAATGATGGGTGTTTCCTTGTGTGCGGGAGTTTCCTGGCTTTCGGTCACTTTTTCCTTCACTGCTCAACTCAACAAGAGTCTTGTTGGTATTTATTCTGCAGGGAAATGCTCCAGCTCTGTAAAGAGAGGAGATTTTGATGCGTTTATTTTTGGAAATGAAACAAATCGGAGTGAGCTCCTGGGCTGGGAGAGCAGCTCCTGCACGCAACTGGGGAAACTTTGTGATACATCCCGAGGCTGGGCTTTCCACCCCGTCCTTGCCCTGTGTGTCCTAGTGCTGCTCTGGCTAGGACAGGCTCCAAAATTGTTGATTTTGGTGGATCCCTGGGTACCCCCAACTCTCCCAGATTGCATGATACTCTCCAGGAGGGAGCCTGGGCAGAAATGCCATCCTGCTGTGGGACGAAGCCACCCTGCCTCGTCCCAGCACCAGTGCAGGATGTGTGCTGCTGCTCGGGGCTCTGGGCAGGCTGCGGACCACGTGTGTGCTCCAGCTGGAGCTCCCCGAGATGGTTGTGGCCACCACGACACCCTGCCAGCCTCGTCGCTGGCTCCAGGCTACCAGAAGGCAGCAGCTTGAGCTCTGCTGGGCGCGGGGAGATGCCCCCGAGCACCCAGTGCCGAGGGGTGGCAGCAAGGTGGGGCCACGTTTGTGTGGGGCTGGGGCTTGCAGCAGTGGCACAAGTCCTGGTCTCTTGGGGAGGAGAGGAGCCTGGAGGCCGCGCACGGCAGAGGGTGCTCCTCCGGGCGGGCTGCCCTGCGTGGTGGCACCCGAACCAGGCTGGGGGTTGGTTTGCTGCCCACAAACTTCTGCCCAGCCCCGTGGCCGTGAGCTGTGATCATCCAGATATTGCAAACACTCCTTCACCGCCGTCTCGAAGCACACGGTGAGCCCGGGCTGCAAGTGCCGGGTGTTTCCACTCCTGGGAGAGAAGAAATGCCAGCCAGAGTTTGCCTCTATTTGTGATTTTCCAAGGAAAAGGTTAAGAAACCAGTGAGTCATTTGCCAGACACGCAACGACTCAGCCTCAAGAGGTGCTGGCTGGAGATATTTATGATTATGAGATGAAATGAAATCAAAACTCTTTTTACGCCAACTATCCAGGAACAAGAGGCCACTTAATGCTGCTAGCTTCAGGTCGGCTCGCCACACAGAAGTGGCTCTGCTGGGCTGGGGGCTGGGGGTTCGGCGGCTTCATGGCTGCTGGTTAAACCAGCCGTTCCCTGGGACGCCCGATGTTGTCGGGGGAATTTATGTTTTCTTTATGCGAGCAGTAAAGCTGCTGAGCTGGCCAGATGAAAAACAAACCTGCCGTGCCTTTCGCCGCCGCCAGCATGCGGGAGCTGCGAGCTGCTCCTCTTGTTCATTCTGAAGCCTAATGGTGGCGGCTGGAGGTGGCAGCCCCGCCGTCTCACCCTCCTCCCGGGGCTGGTTGGGTGTGGGGTGCGGAGGCAGAGGGACGCCTCGTTGTTCGCCCCACTCCCACCACCCCTCGGCATCTCTCCGAAGTGTTTTGTTCTGTTCTTTGTTCCTCTCCTTTTCCTTTAATTGGCTGGGAAAGCAAAGCTCGGTTGGTGCCTCCTGCCTGGCTGAGCCTGCCGGAGCTTGCCCAGACGGTGCTGTGCCGCGCCGTGCCATGGTGTGCCGTGCCGTGCCGTGCCGTGCCATGCCATGCCAAGCTGTGCCGTGCCAGCACTGGCCTCCTTCCTCCTGCAGCCTCCCAGGGTCAGAGGTGCAGGCAGAGCAGGGCTGTGTGTCGGTCCCCTCCCACCTGTCCATGGGGTTTTCTTTACATGCGAGCCTCCAGGATGCGACCCACAGTGACCAAGCCTGGACAAGGAGCTGGGAGAGAAGCTAACGAGTGACCCCAGGGCATCGGCTTAACGAAGGATGGGTGAGGGCAGCTCATGGTCCCATCCGCTGCAGCCGCCGCTCTGCCTTGCACCATCCCTTTGGGACACCGCAGCCAGCCCTCAGTGGGGTCGTCCCCACTTGTCCCCACTGCACTGCGCACCCCCCAGGCACACACCCACTGCTGGCACCGGCTCCATCGCCGCTGAGAGCCTCCGATGGCCGCGGGCATCTTTTGTCCTCGCGTGGTTGCCGTCATGCCCGAGCCCAAGCTTGGGGCCAGCACGAAAGCGGCGGGACCGGAGCTGCCCCCACCAGCAGGGATGGGGGGAACGGAGCCCGGGCTGAACTCTGGATGTGGGTTTTCAATTACACAATTAAATGCACAATTAGGTATAATTACCAGTGCTCAGAAGCCGCGACTGTTCATAATAGGCATGTAATCTACTGCAGTCACTGTTTATACTGCTCAGCTCTGCTCCCTAATGATTATGGAAAGCTTTCACATTTGCATGGTTGCCATGGAAATTGGGTTCGGGGCTGACAGCGGCATCACGGATGGAGGACCCCACGGCTCCCCGCGCCCCTTCGCCACGGGCCGGGCACGGTGGGTGCGCGCCCAGGGGATGCTGCGAGGGCCGGGGGCGCTGCGGGGCGGCGGGAGCTGGTGGGGAGGGACGGGGATGTTCCAGGGTGGGCAGCACCGAGGGGATCGGGCGATGAGATGCGCGTGTGCCAGAGGTCCGCGTGTGCCCGGGCGGGTGCAGAAACCCCGACCCACCTTGTCACCAACCTGTGCGGCCACCCCGGGAGCCGCGGCAGGGAGCGGGTGGCCACGGAGAAGCATCCCAGCATGGCGAGACGTCCGCGTGCATGAGCATCCTCTGCTGTGCACACGTGTGCCTGCATTATTCATACAAAGAGCTGTGCTTGACAGTCTGCTATAAAGGTTTATTGGCGTGCGTTTGGGAAGGAATGGTGTTACAGCTCTCAATTAAAACCGCTATTAAAGCGCAGTATGTCTAAATTTGCAGGGCCAGCTAATGTGCACCCAAGAGTATTAAAGGGACCGCTGGAAGATCTCTCTAAATCATTAATGCTGATCCTCAACAAAGCTGGGAGCGATGGGAACCGTTCAGAGGGCTGGAAAAAATGTCTTGGAGGGCTGGGGTGGAGAAAAAATGACTGGGGTGAGCCAGAGAGCCGTGGGCAGCCTGGCTTGACGTGAAGACCTGTGAAAGCACAGGAAGGAGAGGCTGATGCATGATGTGATCAGCAAAGCCGAAGAGACGGTGGCATAATTGATGTCTCAGAAAATGAGCCTTGTCCAACAAAACTTGCTCTTGTTTCTCAATGAGCTCACGAGTTTGGCTGATAAAAGTAACGGCGTTGACATAATAGTGCTTAGGTGCCGATAAGCGATTTGATTTAGCTCCGTGTGGCTTGCCGTTAGAAAAAATTAGCGCGATAAAAAACCAATGCAGCCGGGATCAGAGGGTGGGGAAGCGTTAGCGTGCGCTGGGGCTTGACTTGGAGGGGCTGCGTGCTGGGCTGGGGACCCTTCAGCACCCGTTTCGGTGCTGTGGGAGAAGGCATGAGAGCAGTGCTGGGGGAGGCTGCGGCTCTGCCTCGCTCCATTTGGCTGCTCTGGACTTGGCTCCGTGCACCCGTCGTGGTGGCTTTGGCCGGGCCGTCCCCGCGGTGACAAGCGGAAGCGGTGCCACGCGCCCAGGGCTTTCGCTGGCTGCGGAGCGGGAGCCCGAGGCTCCCGGATCAATAAACGTCTTGGCCGGGCTCCTGGCTGCTTTGTTTATTTGCAAGCTCTGAGCTGGGCTCTGGGTGAGCTCCGGGCCGGGAGATAATCACCGTGTGGGGAAATAACACCTCAGTCCGGGCCTACTTGGTGTAATTTGGGCTAGAAATCCTATTTTCCAGCAACCACCGGCGTGAGAGGGGCCTCGCCCTGCCCAGGTGAGGCGTTTCGGGAGGATGAAGCTTCCTGGTGGTGGGGCCGGCTGGTGTAAGGGTGGTGAGGGGACGGGGGGGACAATGTCCCTGTGGGGAAGGGGGAACGCTCCCCCCCAGCCCGTGCCCCTCTGGCACTGTTTCACCCCATCGTTTTCCCCCCGGGAGGGAGACACGGGGTCCTCTGTCTGGGTTCCTCGGATGAGCAGAGGATTGCTGCACAGGAGGAACCGGAGGGGCTCAATAACTGAGAAGGATTTGGGGGATCAGACGCTTCAAAACTCATTGTGCTGAAACTCAAGCACCCCGTAACCATGGGATGGGAAACCTGCTGGTAAAAAACAGCCTGAGGGGGTCTTAATGGGAAATTAGGGGACAGCCACCAGTGAACCCACATCCTATCCGTGGGTCATTCCATGGCTCAGGTCCCTGTTTAGGACCCAGAGCCAGTGCTGAGCCCATGGCACTGCCATCCCGCTTCTCCAGGTGCTGATGCAGCAGTGAGCATCCTCCCAGCCTCGTGCCGATGGTCTGTGGTGGGAAACAGGGCTGGAAAAGGGCTCTGTGATCCCGCAGGCACCGTGTGCCACCCCTGGGAGCAGGATCCTGCCAGCATCGCCTCCCTCCAGGGAGCAGGGCTGGGCACCCGTGGGTGCTGCAGCCATCGCTGGGTACCGATGCCACGGGGAGATCCTTACGGAAAGGGGAGGAAAAACACCAGAAACGGGCAGCAGAGGGGAAAGAGGCACAAAACCGTGACGTTCCCATCAGCGCCGGCCGCGCGCCTGATAGCTGCTCCAGCGCCGGCCGGCAGATGCAGGTTATTGCGTATTGATCGCTGCGGCGCCCGGGCAGGCAGCGCTGCAGGCACGGCCTCGTCCAGCAGTGTGGGGTGTGTCTCCATCCCCCGGCCCCAGGGGTGGCCGGGGACATCCTTGTCCCCATCACGGCACAGAGCTGGGGGTGTTTTTTGGCTGGCGGGGATGCAGTGGGGGTTTAACGTCTCCTGGGAAGAGGCTGAGTTGTGTGGGGAGAAAACATCCCGGCAGGATGCTCGGAGGTAGGACGGGGCGGGATGGGACCGCTGGCATCTTTTCTCCCTGTCCTGCGAGTGACTATTCATTTCAATTTTCAAAATATGTATGTAACAGCCTGGAAAAAATGGAAAGGAAAAGTTGGCACAGAGCAGCCCGATCGTATTTAAACAGGACATTAAACCCCAAGTGTTTTATTAATAAGATTAATAACCACTCGGACGTGGTTGGCTGGGAAATTTCGCACATTTTTCGCGTTTCACTCTGTGGCAGAAGGAGATTTGGGGGAGAAAACGCCAATTGCCCGTCCGCCTGCACCCAGGCAGAGGCCGCGGTGCGGGACGCAGCACTCCCTGCAGAGATACCCAAAGCCCCCCAGCTTTAGGGGATTGTGGGTGCCCTTGGGATCCCACACCTGCACCTTTTGCCTTATTTTTCAGGATTATTGTATTTTCCCAGCGGGTGCATGGTGCCGCGGGCACGGGGACCCTCTCTGGGGTGAGGTTTCCCTGTGCTCCACCAGGGACCCGACGCCGGGAGCCCCAAGGGATGCGGGGCTGTGTCGGGGTGCCCAGCACGGGGGCGGCACATCCCGGTGGTGCCGGGGGGTTTTAGCAAACAGGAGCTTCAGGAGAGGGCTGAAGGAGGGTGGATTTTTAGGGGTGAATGCCAGAGGTGCTCTGATGCCCCGAGGAACCAGAGGGGTATTTGTGGGGTGTCGGGCTGGGGCCCCACACAAGGGCATCCCGGTGCAGAGAGGCTCCGGGCAGTTCCTGTCACCAGTTCTCCTGTCACTGGGCTGTGTCCCAGCACCCTCCTCATCCTCACTGCGCCTCATCCGAGCAGGAGACGCAGCCGCTGTGGGTGGCCCAGGTCACTGCCACACACAGGGGACACAACCTGAGGCAGGGCAAGGACCAAGGTCGGAGTGCTGGCCTCCTGTTTCGCTCTCAGGCTAATTGCCTTGATTAGGGCTAATTAGTGCTCTGGGCCAGTCTGGTCTCTTCGATCAATAGTGCATCCCTTCCCCGCTGCACGTGCGCAGGGCAGAGCCAGGAGCACGGCCTGGGGACACCGAAAGGAGCCGGTGCCTCGGTTTGGTCTCCTGGTGGGGAAGGAAGCACAAAACGCCTGGGGGGAAGGGATTTGGGAAGTGACGGGGCTGGGGCATGGACCCCGTCCCCCTTTGTGGCTGGGGGCTGCAGGGAGCTGTGGACATGTCACCCTGGGGCCGGGGCACTGCCTGATGCCTCGTCCCCTGGGCACGCTCCTGTGGTCCTGCGGGGACACCGGGGTCCTTCCCGCTTCCCTCTTCCCTTTTCCCTCTTCCCTTTTTTTTCCTTTTCTTTTTCCTTCTTCCTTTTCTCCCCATTTAGGCCCAACACGGGGCCCCAGCCCCTTCCCCACAGCTCGAGGGGGGCTCACCAGCATCCGATCTGTGCCTCCAGACCCCCCTCTGCTCCTGTCCCCTCTTGTCCCCCCCCAGCCACCACATCCAGCCCCTCACTGGGCAGTCACCAAGCCCCCGGCAGCCCACCTGACTCCCGCAGCGATGTCATCCATCCCGGCCCATTTTCATCCATCCCGGCCCATTTTCGTCCATCCTGGCCCATTTTCACAGCATCTGGCTCAGTTTTCCCCCCAGAGCTTTGGGGGGCAGCGGGAGCGCTGTGGGGGGCACATCCCCAGGGCACCTGCGGGGACGGGGCCGGCACCGAGCCCCCACCCCGGGGTGGGGACCGAGGGCACCCCGGGAGCAGTGGGGTTGGTTTGGGATCAGCGCCGGGGCTTTTTACCTGCCTGGGAATTCGCAGCACGTCCCTGACTCGGTGACTCCAAACACGGATTTAATTTGGCAGCAGGAGGCTGTTATTGTTACGGCCCGCTCAATAAATACCAATTGATTATTAAAGGCCTTTTTTTTTTTTTCCTTTTTTTTTTTTTCCCCTGAAGCTCACCACTGGCGAGGTCCCCTCCAGCCCTGGGGGAGCACGTCCCTGTCCCTCATCGTCACCCCTGGGGCCATCGGCTCTCCTCGGGCTGTGTCTCTTGCACTCGCCCTCGCTGGCTCCCGGCCCCAATTATTTTTAATTCGAGCACCCGAACAAAAGGCTGCAGTGGAGGCGGTGGTGAGCTCCGGGCACCCTGGGGAGGCGGCACTCGCCAGACAAAGCAAAGCAAGCCCTAACGATGGGCATCGCCCGCATCCCCTCCCCACCAGGAATTATCTGTGGGCCGCATCCTCCCTGCAATTAGCGCCGCTGTCGTTAGTGGGGCCGGGGACCCCAAGGAGGAGGAGGTGGGGCTGGGTGCTGCTGGGTGCTGAGTGGGGACAGCCCCGTTTCCCATCTGTGGGGACCCCAGTCTTGTCAGGACACCTGTGCTGTCCTGCTGGGTTTTCCCCTGAAATTGTACGTGGAAATCCTCTTCCCCCATGGGGAAGCACCAGAAGGGCGATGGCTGAGGGCAGAGGCACGCTTTGGGCGCAGAAGTTGGGGCAGCACACACGTCCCAGCTGGCAAATCCGTCCCAAGTGGATCCCAGAACCCTTTTTTTTTTTTTTTTTTGGGAAAAAAAGCCATCCCCCTATGGCCTCTCGAAGTGGGACTCAGCCCGGCGTGGAGGACAGCCCCGTGTCCCCATCGGACGGGGGTGGCTGATGTCCTGCTGTAGGGTCCGGGGTGCTCGGGGCGGGTTGGAGCCTTTCAGCCCCAACGCTCGCAGTACCTCGGTGCCAGCCTAATGCGGTGGGCATGAAAAGAGGAATAACCGATTAATAAAAGCAATTTTTATGGATGTTTAAGAAGTCTCTAATGAGCTCCCATCCACTGCAGCTGCTAATCGCTGCGTTTAATAATGTGCTGGTGGTCACGGCGCGCTCTGCTAAGGCGCCTTATTAAATCCTCGCCGTGATGAATGGGAAAGGTGGCAGCATGCTTAACAGCAATTGTTGTTTTGCTAACGTGCAGCAATTGTTGGAAATATGAAGGGCTCCAGTTCTGTTAGGGCTGCACATCCATACACGTGTGCCCATTTGTTTCCAGCTTTTGTGCCTCTCCAGCACCGATATTCCTGCTGGTGCGGGAAGATGGGTTTGGGGCTGTTGGGTTTTCAATAAATGGGATTGCTATTAACTTCCTAAATAATAACGGCAGCGTATTGATGTCCTGCACAGCCCGTTGCTCCTTCAAGCACCCCAAAAGAGCCTTGTGGCTGCTCGGGGGAGCCCCCAGGAGCCGAGCCCTGGCTCTGGTCCTCGTGCTGCCGTGTCTGCGGCCGCTTCCCACCGCGTGCTGCTTTCTCATTCCGCCCCTGGGAAGATTTATGGAGCCACCAGCGCCGCGTCTCCCTGCCAGGCCCATCCGTCTCCCCGGCTGACAATAACTCGCCTTTAATATGTGCATATGAAACCCGTAACCGCTGTCACTCCCCGTCCTAAGTGGCTCGAATTAGAGGCTTGAAAAACGAGGGCAAGCGGCCGAGGCGGTGGCTGGGCACCCAGCAGGTGGGAGGAGAGGGAGGGCAGCTCCTAAAGGTGCTGGGATGGGCGCTTAAGGACGGGGCTGGTGGATGGAGGGGCTGGGGGGGACACCTGGGTGCCGTCCGTGATGGGACAGGGAGGAAGGATGGAGTTTTGGGGAGGGTCTCTAGGTCAGGGTGAGCCCTCCGCCCAGCGCACCCATGGGTGCCACCTCCGCGCAGCCCTCCAGCCCCTCATCCCCAGTGTGGGAAAGGGCCCTGGGAGCATCCCCCCTGGCAGGCGGCCCTGCCCTGCCGTTAAAACCAATATTTGGGAGCCACGCGTGGCTTCGTCTCCCCAGCAGCCGCCTCCGGCTGCTCCTTTGGCGGCAGCGATGCTCGGGGGGATTAGTTTTGCTCCCCGGTTCATTAGCGCGGTTGTTACCAGGCAGATTCCTCGCCCGATTTTCTTTGCAGCCTGCAGGTCGTGGGAGGAGGGACTGCCGGTTTCCATAGCAATACGGTTGGCTTTAATCAGTATTTCTTTCCTGGGAGAATTGATTACGAAAGGTGTCACTAAATAAGTCAGTAAATTGGATTTTTTTTTTTTTCCCTTTCTCTTTTCGCCCCTCTCCCCTCTTTCAGATTATATTAGCAGCGTCTTTGAGTCGCTGTTCGAGATCCGGGGGAAATTACCTCTTGCTTCTTGCAGATGTTGGACTAAAGAACTTAACCAGGAGAATTAGCATCGAAATTGCCTGCAGCTTAATCCTTGTCCAAACGGTGCCTTTTATTGGGAGCCAGGAGCCAGCAGCAAATCTCGCCCTCACCCTGGGCTTGGCTCTGGAGCTGCGTCACCCTGAGCCCTCCCGTCCCAGCCAGGGCAGGAGCTGGGGGGTTGCAAGTTTTTGGAGGCTGATCTCTCCCCTAGATTTTGATATTTAGGTATTTGGGTTCCCTGTATCTCTCCTGTCTTCCCACCTCATTTGCTGTCCCCATGCATCCCCCAGATTTAAACTGTGGGAGGTCCCTGAGGCCACCAGCTCCTCCAGCCAGAGCCCCCTCGCTGTCACCTCCCCATGGCTGTCCCCTGTATTGTGTTAATGCAAGAACACAACCTTCTATATTCTATAATATAATTTAGCATCGAGCTTCTACAGCCTGCCAGGCTCCCCCGTGCCCTTCAGGTGCAGGGCACATCCCTCGGGCTGCCCTGGGACAGCCGTGCTCTGGCGGAGGTGCCCACGTCCCCAGTGTCACCGCTGGGGACACGGAGGTGTCGGGCTGGGACAGGGACACGGCTCCACTCGGCATCCCCAGGCCCGCAGGGAAAGCCCCCTTGTCCACGCACTCCCCCATTTTCTAGGGATTTTTTAGGGGGGTGTCGCTACATTTTAATTAATTCTCAGCCTCCAAGTGTCCATGCTGCTAATGTGCTTTCTGCTGTGAGTCTTCGGCTTAATCATCAGCCGTGGCTCATTGTGTCTAATTGAGGTGCTTGATTAATCACAGTTTTATTTGTCTGAAAGCGTGTTTGTTTGGAGCTGGCATTTGCAGGAAGGCGTTTGCCAACGTTTCCGTGCCCTGGCCCAGCAGCCGCCCTCAGCGGGGTGCCGGTGCCTTGGTCTGGTGTCACCGCCACGTGTCCTGCTGGCAGGGACAGCGACCTGGGGACATCTCCCTGGTGGCTTCTACAGGGCAGGGGGAGCTGAGGTACCTCCGAGGCTGAGCTGGGGACTGGGGAACTGTGTTGGACTGGGGCTGGGGATTTATTTGCTGTGGGATGGGATGGGATGGGGATGGGATGGGGATGGGGATGGGGATGGGATGGGGATGGGATGGGATGGGATGGGTGGCCATGGCCATTGACTGGGTCTTTTCTTCCCTTGATTTCTCCTTTTGGCCTAACTTAGGCTACAAGTAGTAATTCAGAAAGATTCAGCCCGAATCCCTTCCCAGGTCACCAGGCCACCCAGTTGCTCCTGGGCGTGACGCTGAGCAGAGCAGGACTTAACCCATTTCCCTGGTGGGAAAACTGAGGCACAGCAGCAGCTCCGGGGCAGCTCTGGCCCATTGCCTGGGTCCCTGCTCCGTCCCCGCTGCCCATCCCTCCCCAGGACCCTGATGCCAACCCAAGTCACGGGGCCACCCCATGTCCTCCCCAGTGGAGGGGACCCTGGGGACCATTCTGAGGCCATTTGTGGGGACAATTAAAGCAGGCCATGAAATGCTTTGTCAGATGGAGCCTGTCTGCAGGAGGGAGTCGACCGGGAGGCAACTTCTGGTGGGGAAGTGTGGGAATGAATCACTTTGACTTCCCTTTCTGTCAGCGGCGGTAAAAAAAAAAAAAAACAACAAAAAAAACCCACAAAGTCTCATCTCAGCCTTATCGCTCCGGTTCAGCATTTATATAACTGTAAAAATAATAGATGCAATATTGTATCTCCAGCCTGCGCGCAGTATAAATAGTATTTGAACGTGCGCCGAGCCTCCGTATGAGCTGGCTGCCACCATCGGCTGCGCGGAGGTTTCCAGAAGAGCCTCGTGGGTGGGATGGGGCTGCTCGGGAAGAGCCCCTTGTGCTCGGTGGGACCCCACCACCCTGTTTTTGGGTTGCAGAGGGGATGCTCAGCCGGCTTGTCCCTCGCTGGAGCGCCAGGGGCTCCTCGCTGCGCAGGGTGACGGCAGGGACCGCTGCGGAGACGCGGGGTGACACGCCAAGCGCGGAGGCAGCGGGAGCCTGGTGGGTCTGGGGGCATGCAGGGCTGTTGGGGTGCTGCTGTCTTGGAGGTCTGGGGGCTCTGCGGGGGTCTCCTGCCTCATGGGTCCCACCTCAGCTCACCCCAAGGAACCGAGCCCATTGCCTGCGGTGTCACAGCCCGGGCAGGGATTTGGGGTCCCCGGTGTGAGCTGCTTGAGATGCTCGTCCCCCCATCAGGAGCCTGCCTCAGTTTCCCTTCCCTAACCTGGAGCCAAACCCCCAAAATGGGAGGGTGCTGGCTGTAACCTGCCTTGTGCAGCACTTGGTGACTTTTGGACTACTTTTGGGGGGACACCCACGGGCTGGCACCACCAGCTGCCACCGGGCAGCACCCCCCAGGGAGAGCCCCGGGCTGTTGGACATGGGGACAGATTTGGGAAGGGGATGGGGGGTGCCCTGGGATGGGGCTGATGCTCGTGGCGGGTGCACCCATGGGTGCTGGGGTCGCATCCTGCCCACGTGCCGGGCTCCTGGGGCGCAGCGTCTAGACAGCCGGGGCTGCTGCCGTGTTCCCATGGCAACGTGGCCGGATGCGGCGGCCGGCGAAATTAAATAAATAACGGGGAGGAAAAAATGGCAAGAGACAGCCAGGGCCGCCCGGGGCTCGGCAGGTGATGGGGAAACCCGGGGGGACCCCAAAGCTCTGCCTGTCCCCCCACAATCTCTTCCCATTGATCGAACCCAGCAGTGCTGGGATTTGGGGGGCAGAGAGGTCCCAGCAGGGGCTTTGCTGGGGTAACAAAGCCTGCAGAGGCTGGAAAAAAAAAAACAACCCCACTCCCTTCAACCTCGGTGCGCAACCATCAGCAAAAGACCCGATTTGTACCTTTTTCACCCACTTTGTGCCCATGCCGTGACCGTGATGCAGTGGGGCTGCAGCTCGGCCCTGGGGCCGCATCCTGCCCGCAGGGCAGCCCCTGGCCGCCCGCTGCTGGGGGCACGGCGCTGGCTCCTTTAATTTATTTTCATCTGCGCCGCCTCCTGCGATTTCACGAAGGATTTTGCAAGTTGGAAGTAGGTCAAGAACTTGTTTCCAAGTCATTAAATGAAGTCCCTGGGTTCGCAGCGGTATTTGCACCTCGTTAATAGTCAATTCGCTCGCTTGCCATTAATTTAAATCGCAGCCAATTTCCCTAAGTGGAGATGTGCGGCTCCTGGGTGCGGGTGCGGCGCTGGGGGTGCCCAGCACAGGGTGCCCCGCTGGCGGGCAGGATCCGGCCCAGGCTCCATCCATCGGTCGGTCCCACGCACTCCGTTCAGCCCAGCACCGCTCAGCACCCGCCTGGGGACACCCGGTGCCACCACCTTCCCGGGGGCTCCAGCAGACCTCCGTCCCCGCAGGACACCCCACTGCCAGGTCGGATCCTGCCCCACATCTCTGAGCAGGAGGTTTCCCACCGGACCCTAGGATTTCTTGCAAAACCTCCCAGAAACGGGGCATTTCTGGCAGCGAGCGGCCGCGGCTGGTGCGGGCTCGGCAGGGAGCTGCGCTCGCAGCATCTTTGGCCGCGGCAGAAGGGAATCTGCGATGGAAAAAAATCTATTCAAAGGCAGCTAAATGAAAGTAAATCCCTGGCGAGCCCCCGGCATATGGTGTTCAGAAGGAAATAGCCCGGCTGAAGGATAATGGCCCGTCGGGGGGCAATGAAGCCGTGCTCGGCTCCTGCCACGCCGCGGGGATGGGACGGGTGGGTTTAAGCCCGCTGCATTGTGCGCGGGGCTTTCGGCAGGGATTCGTGCCCCGGCGCCCAGATGCTGCTGCTGACATCGAGCTCGGTGCCGCTGAGCGTGGCAGGCGGCCCGGGGGCCGCATCCTGCTCCGCCGCCTGCTCTGGCCTCGCTGCAGCCCCCGAGAGCTGAGCTGCACGTTGTCGCCTCGCCGAGAATGGTGTTGGGATCGTTGATCCTTGGTGCTGAGTTGGGGTGAAAAACGCCCCGTTTGGGGTTTCATCCTCTCCCCTCTTTTTCCCCATGGGCTCAGGGCTGTGTGGGTGTCTAGTACCCCCGGGGGATGGCGAGCTGGGAGGTGGGCAGCACCCAGCCCTGAGCCCTCCTGAAGGGCCCCCAGGCTTTCCCCAGGGGTCCGACACCAGTGCACGGAGCCCAGCACCTGGGAGGGGCTCAGCATCCCTCGGCGGTCCCAGGACCGGGGCTGGAGCCCCCATCGCCTGGCTGGTGACACCGCTGCTGCGTTGGAGGGGACACATGCCAGCAGCAGGCACCGGTGATGTCCCTTCCCAGTCTCCCACTGTGCCTGGCTGGCACGGGATGCCGTACTGGGATGCCGTACTGGGATGCCGTACTGGGATGCCATACTGGGATGCCGTACTGGGATGCCGTACTGGGATGCCATACTGGGATGCTGTACTGGTTTCCATACTGGGATGCCGTACTGGGATGCCGTACTGGGATGCCGTACTGGGATGCCGTACTGGTTTCCATACTGGGATGCCGTACTGGGATGCTGTACTGGTGTCCATACTGGGATGCCGTACTGGGATGTCCGGCTGCTTCCCAGTCTGCTCAGCCCAAAAGCAGGTGGCTGGAGGCAGGAGCTCATCCTGTCCCTCACTGAAGGACCATGCTGGCTGCCTTTCTCAGCCGCTTTTCCCCGTGCTGCCTGCTCAGCTTTCGATGCGAGATTTATGGCACGGCAAGGGAACCCCGGACACCGAGGCGCTGGGGACATCTGGGGACCAGGGGGCAGGGGAGGTGTCACTCCTGCTCCAAGCACCGTGCTCAGTTGTACGTTGTCCTGCTCCAGGTTTGGGGATTTTGAGCCTCCAGAAGCACCACGCAGCTCTGCTGCAAGGGGCCAGGGTGGAATTCGGGCAGCCGCAGGTGGAGACTGGGGAAAAGGGAAAAAAAAGGGGGATTTCCCCCCGCCCAGCCACAAAAGTCACCATTTTTCTGCTGCTGCTTCCCTGGGGAAGTCGTCAGGCTCTGCTGCTGACATTTAGAGCCGGGAGGAAACCTGCCCGTCGCACTTCAGAGGGTTTTAACAAAGCCGTGCTGGCAGGTGAAGGGAGTGCTTTCTCCTGATATTTCCCAGAGGGGGGCAAGAAAAGACACAAAGAGTTTTCGTTCAGGAAGAAGGCGACGTTTCCCCCCCAGAAAGCGTTCTGCTTAAGAAAAACATCTAAAACTGTTATTCCACAGCAAAACTGCCCAGGCAAGAAAGAATGAGCAGGATGAGCCCAGGGCAGGGAAGGACGTTTGGTGGCCTGGCCTCGGCTGTCCCCATTGTGCAGACCCCCGAGGTGTCACCACGGGAAAATGGGCTGGGAGCCCCTCGGGGACCTGTCCCCCGTGTCACCGTGGTCCCACGTCCCTCAGTGCCCCTGGGCTTTGGGGGACAGGGGGTGTTGGGGTGTTGCAGTGCTTTTTGGGGTGTCTGGCCTCATCCTTCTCGCTGGTCCCATGGGGATGCTCAGGAGCAAGCAGGAGGGAGGGACTGGAGGGATTGTCCCCCCCCAGCTCCCCTGTGGCTATGGGGAGGTGGAGGGGACCTTCCCCCAGCCCCAGCTTGTTGGTTTTTTTTCCAGCACGGGAGCTCGCTCCCGTCTCTCTCCACCGGTTAATTATTGAGGCTTTGGGGGCCGCGATGATATATTTATGCATCTGTGTCAGCAAACGTGTCAGCCCCATTGCAGCTGAGGCGAGAGGATGGAGCGCGGGGGGGTCTGCAGCCGCGGAGCATCCCCGGGGAGGGCGAGGGGAGATAACGCAGGCGCTGCGGGGTCCTCGCAACGCGTGCGTCCTGGGGTCGCTGTGTCCGCCCACGGCCACATCCTCTGGCCACTGCCTCTCTCGGTGGTAATTAAGTGGTTTTGGACGGGGCTCTAAGAGCCGTTAGCTGTGACAGTTGTGACATGAGAGTGGGTCGCTGCGTCCTGCGGGCTCCAGTCCCTGTAAACCCCAGGCAGGGTCTGCACAGGGGGGTGGCTCCTGGTGGCTCCGTGGTGGCTCCTGGTGACACCAGGACAAGGGACGGCCCCGCACTCTGTTGTCACCCTGCAGACATGGCATTTCAAAGAGATATACCACGTGTGGGCGATGCTCTTCCCCATTTCCCCCTGGTCCTTGTGCCACGGGGCAGAAAAGAGCCCCCCATCTCCTGCCGCAGCCCCGCGAATGCCACCAAAGCCCCGCAGCCCCCCGGCCACTGTCACCACGGCCATTATTATTTTATTTTGAAGCCACAGGGGTGGAAGCAATAAGAGAACAAAAACTGCAGCTGCCGGGCAGGAAGGTTTCTGGTGTGGGAGGTCTCGGATGCAGGAGGGATTTGGGGATTTGCAGCTGTGAAACCTCCAGCCTGCTGTGAAACCCGGCGCGGGTGCGCACACGTTGTTGGGTGAGTTGGGTCCACGCAGCTCTGCCCATGCCGCCGGCACAGAGCTCATCTCTCCGTCCTTGCCTCATGACGGACTTAGTGCAGGCTGCGAGCCAAGGGCTGGGAAAACTCATCCAGGTATCGTCACGGGGCACGGCGGAGCGAGGGTGCCACGACCAAGGGGTGGTCTGGGGACGGCAGCAAGGGGAAGCTCCTTCCCACTTGAATTTGGTGTCAGCCCACTGAAAAAATCACATTTTGCTCCAGCTCTGGCTGAGCCCTGTCCCTAATGGCCCCAGGGCAGCTCCCCAAGCGCTAACAGAGCCCAACCACTTCGGCTCCTTGATTACAATTAAATCTTTGCGGGGACCGCGTTTCAATTAGCAGGACTCTGGCGTGCGCCTGTGCCCGGCTAATTGGTATGATTTGCTGCAAAGGGAACTTTTGGGCCGATCGATGAACTAGAGAGTGTTTAATTAAGAGGGAGCCCTAAAACTCGTTGCATTGACCAGCTGCAGGATTATCTTAATTAGCAGCGGGCCGGTGCAGGGTGGGTGGCTAACGGGGTGTTATTAGCGTGGAAATTGGTCCTTGGGACCCAAGGAGGATGGCTTGGGGAGGCTCTGCAAGTGGCTGTTTTGGGGGTTGGAGGCTGCTCAGGTTCCTTGGAGGCCTCTCGCAGGGCACACCAAGGGCTGGCAGAGCTGCTCCCTGCCTTTAGGGTGACGCAGAGCCCTGCGGATGGGCTTGCTGGCTGCCCTCGCCTTCCTTGGGGCCACATTTCTTGAATTATTGTCCAAGACTGCGTAACCACGTCCTCCTCTCCGCCTGGAGATGTGGCACCGGGTGCCTTGGAGTTTGCTCCTGAAGGATGGGGAGAGGACGCTCGGGGTGCTGGAGCAGCCCGTTAAGCGCTCGCTGCAACGTCTCCACGTTTGTCTCCTTATTTTTCTTCGCTTTAAGCAGGACTCAACGAGGCTGAAAGATGCAGGATTTGCTCTCAGTGCTGAGGGAATAAGCTCAAGCAATGGTGCACGCAGAGCAGCGTTTACCTGCCGGGGCAGCTCTGGCATCATTTGTCGGTGCAATTAGCAGCCCTCGCTCAGCCACGGGGAGGCCGCGGTGTCTGCTGCTAATTTTGCCTCTCCGTGTAACGAAGAAGGATTGGGCTGTGCGGCTCGATCAGGCTCTTCCCAGCTCATCCTCGCTCCTCCAGCCTGTTCTGGCTCAATGGGCTGGGATTAGGGAGCTGCGTGGCACCGGGGACATCTCCTGGCTCTGTGGGATGCTCCTGGGGGGCTCTTCACAGCCCCATCCCTCGGGTTGGAGGCTTGCCGGTACCCAAAACCTTGCAGCTTTGGGTCTCGCTCCCGCTAAGCAGCTCCATCAACAGCCACCAGATCGATGGACGGCTATAAAACCCCAGCACCACGCTCCTTGTATCATTTATTATTTACGTCCCTCGATTTAAAAGATTTACAGCCCAGTTGTGAGTATTTCCAAAGGCTGTTTCCTTCGAGAGTTTAAATAGCGCGGGAGTGAATTAAGCCTCAATGCAAACAGCCCGGCCCCAGGGGCTGCGGGGGCTCGTGGTAGCTTTGTGTCGGGTGTGACAGAGCCAGGACGGCTCGGCTCTGCTGGCTGAGGTGTCCCTTAGAGCTCTCACTAGCCCAGCTCAATGAGCACTAACACAAGGGATGCTTCATGGATGGGAAACTGAGGCACAGCTGAGGGCACCTTGGATTACCAGGCAGGACGAGATGCGTTTGCTGTGGTTCGTGCCTGCAAAGCACTTGGGGAAGGATTTTGACCACCTCGTTTATTTCTCCCGTAATTAGGACTCATTAAGCGGGGCTGAAGGGTCCAGCAGGGTCACACAGGTGCTGTGGTCCTGGGGGCAGCCCCAGCTGTAAATCCCCTGGGGTACTTCGGGACAGCCCAGTGCCTCCAGCAAACATCCAAAGCCCTCCTGCAAGCAAAGCCAGCCACAGCTCCATGTTGATTTTTGTCCAAATTGCTCCTTTTTAGCGATAATCCTCCCCTGTGGTGTCTTCCCCCCCCCACGTCAGGTTTACGGTGGAGAAACGGAGGCAGGGAGCGGTGCGGAGGGGGCGGCTGCTGCAGGGAGGACTCGGGTCTGTGGCTCGCTGGCTTTGCTGGGTAAACCTGGGGCATCTCCGAGAGAGAAGAACCGGGGCCAGGCTGTCAGGAAGATAAATGTAAAGAGGTTTTGGTTTTGTTTGTTGTTGTTTTTTGGCAATGCTGCCGGAGATGCATCTCGCCGCAGATATGTTGCTGCGGCCCTGGCCCCAGGAGGAGGGGGGTGGCTGATGCGTGCACCCCAAAGCCCCCTAAAAACCCACTGCAACGCGCCCCTCAGATCCCTGCTTTTCAACTTAAAACAGTCAGCGGACGCTCCAGGGCTCCAGCACACCTCTGTTACCACGTTTTCTGCAGCTGATTCTGTAATTAGGAGCAACGGACCCAGAGCTGGTGGCAAACGCAGCCATAAGCAAACACGGGGCTCACAGGCGGGTACAGGGGTGCCCGTCCTTACCTTTGCCAGCCCTGCGGTGTTTACAGCTGCTCTGGCTCCGTGTTCGTGGCTCACAGAAGATAACGGCGATCAAAACGGAGCGGCGCTGAGCTGGGGGGGCGGCGCACGTGGGGCAGGCACGCGGCGAGGACGGGGAGAAAAATGTCCTGTACAATAGCAGGGGAGGCCGTGCCCTAAATGGGACGGGAATTATTCCCGGCACAGGCTGAGCAGTGGGGAAACTGAGGCACGCAGTGTGTCATGGGGGGGGGGGGAAGGCTCGTGGCTCCCCCCTGCCCCTTCCCCAGCGCCCGCCGGGGAACGTTCCCAATAACTCCTCGCCCGCCGTGATGGATTTGCCCGCCGCCGGCCAATGAATCATGCGGACGTTTCAGTCTATTGTAACTAATTGTCCATGGGATTTCTCATTAATTACACGATGCTCTCTGCCTTTAATGTCCGCGGAGCTGCCGCGGTGACTGATTCCCCGCGCTGTCCCCTCCTTTGTTCTCCAGATAGCGGCGCTGGAGCGGCAGATCTTTGATTTCCTGGGCTACCAGTGGGCGCCCATCCTGGCCAATTTTTTACACATCATGGCTGTCATCCTGGGCATCTTCGGGACCATCCAGTACAGATCCAAATACCTCATCATGGTGGGTACCGTTAAACAGGGGGAGCCGGGCAGCGGGAGGGCGCGGGGGATGCTCGCGGAGCCGCGCGGGGTCGCGCCCTGACCGCCTCGCTCTGTGCCGGCAGTACGCGGTGTGGCTGGTGCTGTGGGTCGGCTGGAACGCCTTCATCATCTGCTTCTACCTGGAGGTCGGGCACTTGTCGCAGGTAAGCCCCAGGTGTCTGTGGCATCGGGTGCTGCTGCCTCCTGGCCTTCCTCTTCTCATCTTCCTCCTCCCTTCTGTCCCAATCCATCCCATCTGTACCAACCTTCCCATCCCTTCCATCCCATCCTTTCCATCCCAATCTTCCCATCCTTTCTGTCCCAGTTTGCCCATCCCACCCCTTCCATCCCACCCCTTCCTCCTCTCCCTCCCCACGCCTCTGCTTTTTGGGGCAGCCGGGAGCAGCCCCTGGGTGCCCCCAGCCCCTGGCACAGCACCCCCAGTGCTGGGGGAGCCTCGCGGGGATGGGTGCTGCCGGGTGCAGCGCTGACCGTGGGGCTGTGTTGGGACAGACGGACGGACAGACGGATGGATTGGCCGTGCTGGGGACACCAATGGGGCCAGTGGGAGAGCAACGTGGTGGTGTGGTGCAGGAGGGGCTTCGGGGGCACCAAGTTAATGAGGCTGATGAGCTGGCAACTTCGGAGTGCTCATTAATCACCTGCCCGCTCTGAGCAGTGCTTGGCTTTGTGGGCGGCGTAAGTTGGGTGGCACCACTTCCAAACGTGTTGGTGAGGAGATAGAGCGGAGAAGGGTCTCCATCCTGCTGTAAATGCTGTGCTGCATCGTCCCACTTTTCCAGGGTCTCCTGGAGCTCTGGGAGGGTTTCTGGGGTCCATGCGCTGCTCCAGTGACAAGGGCAGAGGGAGACTCCAACCCCCAGAGATGCACATGGATGGGCAGGGCGGAAAATACCCAGGGTGGCTGAAAATACTGCAGGGCAGCAGCCACCAGCTCTGATCCTAAGCCTGGGATGTTGAACGATAGCTCTCACATGAAAAGAGCAAAACTTAATGCTGTGATGAAGCGTCACACGTCGCGGTGGAGGTGGCTGAGTGGAAGGAACGCGCAGCGCTTGGCTTTAGGGGCTGAAACCCAGGAGCAAGCCCAAGCCCCTGCTGGTACTGAATTTCAGCTCAGCGCCGTGCACACCTGGTGCAGGGGCAGCAAACCCTGGGGGTGGCAGCCTTGGGATAGGGAGAGGAGCGGGTTAATTGGGTGCACTTCGTTAAGACACCCGCCGGTGCTGACCTGCCCCTCTGGGGGGGCTCCAGGCAGCGAGCAGCGGGAGCACCGCGTCCGCGCAGCTTCGCAGCGGGGATTTTACTCATGGAGCATCCTCGGGTTGGAAAAGCCCGTTTTCTGTCCACCCCCCTGTGAGCTCAGCTGGGAGCCCCGGGTCCAAGGTGGTGCCTCTGCTCCCCTCCCGCAGGACCGGGACTTCATCATGACCTTCAATACCTCGCTGCACCGCTCGTGGTGGATGGAGAACGGGCCGGGCTGCCTGGTGACGCCGGTGCTGAACTCCAAGCTGGCGCCCGAGGACCACCACGTCATCACGGTCAGCGGCTGCCTGCTGGACTACCAGTACATCGAGGTGGTCAGCAGCGCCGCGCAGATCTTCCTGGCGGTAAGGGCCCACCATCACCTCCCTCTGCTCCGGGCTGCTGGGCTCCAGCGAGATGTCCCAGCACCTTGCCACAGCTCGGTCCCGGTTATAGGTCATGGGTGGCTCCGGCTCAGCTGCGTTCGGGAGGAGAGGAGCAAACGGGGCTCACGCGAGGTCCCCGTCCGTGCCCGCGCTCCCCAAAACACGGCACGGTGTGGGCTGGAAGTGCAGGGTCACCCTTTCTGTAATGGTGACATGCTCCCCCCAGGGACAAAAAGGGCAGAGGGGAAGGGGTCGTATGGGGGTGCAAAGCTCCTGGAGAGCCCTGGGGGTTGCAAGGGAATTGGGGTCCGGAGCCATCCCACGTCTGTGCCCCAAACCAGCATCCAGCTGGGTGCTCCCCGGCATCATCGCAGCGCCAGGAGCAGCTCCATCCATCCTCCCCCCATCATTGCCCTCCTCGCGGTGCCGCTCGCCCCGATAACCGGCCTCTCCCCGCCCGCTCCTGTTTTGCAGCTCTTTGGCTTCGTCTACGCCTGCTACGTCAGCAAAGTGTTCCTGGAGGAAGAAGACAGCTGTGAGTGCCTTCGCTATTAGTCACAGGGGAGAGCTGCAGCGCTGCAAAAACATCCCAGAGAGCGCGGGGTGCAGGCAGCTCTGGCTCGGGGCAGGTGAAGGGATTGTTTTAGGGGATTTTGCCCTTTTTTCCCCCCCCTGAGGAGGCAGCTGCACTGTGTTGGGGTGTGACATGTCACCCCGTGCCACCACTTTACACCAACGCTCCGTGCAGTTCTGCATCACAGCCCCGAGCTGCCGCATCTCCTGTGGGTGCTGTGGGATGCAAGTGGCCATACCCTGGGGTGCAGAACGGGACCGGTGCCACCCAGCACAGGCTTCCACCCCCCTGGGACAGGACATCTCCCCGAGGGCCCCCAGACCTGCATCGCAGCAGGGAGCATCACCAAGCCGTAGCCACGCAGCAGCCTCTGAGCCCCCTCAGAGTGAGCCCAGCCCCGTTAGATGTCTCCAGCGGTCCCATTTCGCTGTTTCCTGCCCCGTTTGGGAGGAGCTGGTTTGCACTTGGCACCAGTGGGTCCCACAGCATCCTGCCGCTGGCACCCCAAGGTGTCACCGTGCAGCAGCCCAAACCACGGGGTGCCTTAGATCAGCATCGGGTCCAGGGGGATTCGAGGCCATCCTCACACCTCCCAGCTGCAGCCTTCCCCTGCAGCCTTCTTCCAGCAGCCCTGTGGGACGTGGGGACCAGGAAATGTGGCATATTGTGTCCTCCTGGAGAGCCTCCCCATGGACAGACCCACGGCCAGAGCCGCCAGGCAGGAGCACATCATCCCCACCATCCCCACAGGACGTTGCGCTTCTGAGCGGGGCAGAAAGGGAAATTTAAGCCCAGAAGCGGGCTAATTCTTCTATAATCTACATTGTGCATTTCGCTCCGACAATAATCACCGCAACAACCCGTACGGAAGCGCTGAGTACCCCCACAACAATTAAACAGGCAGTTATGGCCGTGGCCATCCAGCCCCATTAAATGCTCATCTGCCATTAATTAATTTGTGCCAGCTGGCAGCCCCAGCAGCCGGGCGGAGGCAGCGATGTGCTGCGGCTGCCAGCGCGGCAAAGCCACCGAGAAGCGCCTGGCGTCCCCCGTGTCCTAGCGAGAATGGGTCCGGATGGGGGCCATGGAGGTACGAGGTCCCTTGCTGGTGCTGGACCCCATCATAGATCCCCAGGGGAAGCCCAGGACGGGGCTCAGCGTCCCTGGAACCGGGGCTCAGCGTCCCTGGAACCGGGGCTCAGCGTCCCTGGAACCAGAGCTCAGCATCCCCAGGACCAGGCTCAGCATCCCCAGGGTGCTCTCTCCCTGCCGCTGCCTCTGTAACCGCTGTAGCGGAAAGGCAAAAATCTCCGTGTGAAATTGGACCCTGCCTGTTGTAATAACGCGCTTATGGATCCGGGGATGGCACGGGGCTTATCTGCCGCCGCTGTCTTTGAAGCGTGTTTGCATTCCAGGCGGCTGCACGACACTGAAACAAACTCGGGCGTTCGATACGCTTTTAATATTAATGCCTCTGTAGCCGAGATTCAAATGTATCTTTTTAATGGAATATCTTATTAGATTTGGAAATGGATGGGTGCCGTCAAAATTGAGAGCTGGCTGGATATTAAGTCAGAAAGACAAGGCGAGCGGCCTCCCTCGAAGGCGAACCCATGCAAATTTTGGCTCCGGGGGCGTTTGTGGGGTGGCTCCTGGGCAAGTGACCACGCTGCAGCTCCTGCGGTGCCCAGCCTTGTGGGGTGATCCCGATGCTGCCGTGGGATCCAGCACCAGCAGGGACTTTACATCTCCAGGGTACAGATGCAGGTGAGGATGGGGAAGACCCTGGGTGCCCTGCGTGCTGCCCCATCTCCTCCGGTGAGGTCCTGGGCTCTGCCCTCCGCACTCGCAGCGCCGGAGGAGGATTAAACCAGCGGGCTGGCAACGCGGCCACGGCGGGCACGAGAGCTGCTGTATTGGTGTCTGCGATCCTCCTAAATTACGTGCTTTAAATGAGACGTAATTCCTCCGTAATTCCCCCTAAATGCCCACTCTGCAGACAACGATAGGGTAACTTCACCCGCTTCGTCCAGCCCTCAGCACACGGCTGCTGTGCCGGGGTTGATCCGGCTCCATGCGGGGCACGGCGCATCCCCGGGGTGCAGCGAGGCCCCACGGGGTGGGGGGAGCCCCTCGCCCCCTGCCTGGCTCACCCCGCTGCTCTCCCCTTCTCCCCAGTCGACTTCATCGGCGGGTTTGACTCCTACGGCTACCAGGCGCCCCAGAAGACGTCGCACCTCCAGCTACAGCCGCTGTACACGTGAGTGCGCACCGAGGGCGGGTTTGGGGCTGCTCGGGGGCTGCGTGGTCGGGGGGGGGGTTTCTGCCCCTCTCCGGGTGGCACACGGGAGCTCTGGGGTGGGGGCGCAGCGGGTGTGGGCTCTGCCAGGGGCAAGGCACTCGGTGACTTCTTTCCTCTCCCCTGCCCATTAGGCTTAACTAGATAAATGCTCAAATGAGATAAGGCTGCAAAATCTGCAGGGATTAGCCTCGTTCGGGCTTTGCTGGTTGCCAACAATTAATTATATTTTAAGTCTCATATGCAAATTCAAGGGCATGCCAGGCAATTATATATGCAAAGAGGGGACTGCGGCGAAACAAATGCATTTGGGATATTGCCGGGCTCTCATCACGAGCGGTGCCAGCACCCACCACCCCGGGGTGTCCTTGGGTGCCCTGCCCTGGCCAGCCCATCTCCTGGGGACACGGTGTCCCCTGGACGGTCCCTGCACATGGGGAGGACCTTTTGGACCTGCCTTTGTGGGGCAAATAGCACCTCAGTAGGGTTTCCATTGCAGACTGGTTGGTTTGGGGGAAATGGATATTTTTGTGGGTTTTCACCATCTGACCCCACAGGGCTTCTTTTTGGGGCCAAAAGTGTTGTTTCTGTGCCAGCCCCTGCTCGGGGCCATACCCGCAGGCTGCTGTCCCTTGTGTCCCCACGGGCACTCGAGGCAGGATGAATCCATTCTGCCTACAGCCTGTGAAATTAAAGCCTCTCAGGCAGCTCCCAATTAGCTGTAATTGGATTAAAGCCGGCCGTGTGGGAGGGTTTCCACCCAGAGGAAGAAGGAGGATGTGCATGTGCATGTCCCACGCCACTGCCCAGGGTCTCATGGAGCCGCAGCGGTGGCACCGTGTCCCCGGTGTCCCCACCGTGTGCTTGCCCTGCGCTGCTGGGGCTGGGGGTCCTGGTGAAATGAGAGCAAGGACCACCACCGGCCACCCCAGCGGGTCTCTGTCCCCAGGGATGGGCAACTGGTGGGTGCTGGTGGCCGTGTCTCCATGTCCCCTCGCTCAATGTCACATGGGGATGTGTGGGGACACACGAGCACCAGCCCTCACGCCACCTCTCCCCTTTGCTCCCCAGGTCCGGGTAACCCCATGCCCTGAATCCACCCCGGCTGGCGTGGGACGGGATCCCTGGGAGCCGCCTGTCCCCAGCCCGACGCCACCACCACCGCCCCGGGGGACGGGGACCACACCGAGCCGCTTCCCCCTGCCCTCCTCCCGCTGCTGGGGGGGCCCCGAACCCCAAAACCGGAGCCAAGCGGGGGCCTGAGCAAGTCCAAGGGCTCCACCGCCGGGTCGGCTCCCCGAGCAGACGGCTGCAAGGCCACGACATCTCCAAGTCGCCCACGAAAGACCCGAGGAAGCCCCCGGTGCTGCAGCACCCAGCTCATGCTGTGTCTGAGCCCCCCGGGGTGGGCCAGCGCGGTGGGGACGTGTCGGGGACGTGGGGACACAGTGGGGACGTGGGCTCGGTCAGCGGACACCGTTTTCTTCTGTTTCTCAGACCTGGTTTTTAATTTGAGCAGCGCGTCCTCTTCCTGCGTGCCGGGCAGGAACGAAGCACAGGGGATTTGGGGCAAAACCCAGCCTGTTTGGAGCAGCTGGGACCTGCGGGGGATAACTACAGCGTGGTGGCAGCGTGGCACGAGCAGGGCTGCTCCGTCACTGTCCCGTGGAGAACTTCCTAAAGCACTGGATTTGGAGTTGGGATGGCACAGACCTGGGCTCTCGTTCCCAAAAGGTGCCCATAGCCGAGGGGGCTGGGGCCGGGCTGCCCGCGGTGCCAGCGCCCCCGGGACCCTCGGGGACATCGCGCCCTGCTGGCAGCCACCACCTCCTGCCCGTCCGGACGCTGCCACGAGTTGGGGTTTCTGCCCCCGCCACTCGAACGCTTGAATTTGGCAATACCGACGCTGCTCTCGACACGGCCCTTTCAGGCTGTTTTAATGAATATAATGAATGTTTGTTTTTTTTTAATTTTTTTTAATTTGAAGTGCCTGAGTACACTTTCGTTGAGCACCACCCGTGTCCCAGCATACTCGCGCCTTCCTCCTCCTCCTCCTCGCAGCCCGAGGCCACGTTGTGCCTTCAGCGAAGGCTGGCAGCGCCCGCTGCCCCCCTCGGATCCTCGGCTGCTCCTCTGTCCCCCGCCCCAGCACGTCGGGCTTTTGGGGGCAAATCCGTCCATTCTGGCATCGTCTCAAATGGGGCTTTTTGTTATGGCAGTGAAGAAGTGGTGAGAGATGATTTGGGAGAGGGGGGAATGGTTTGGGGGGAGGCAAGGTGTGAGCTCCAGGGGGGCAGTTGCGTCTCCGTTGAAGATTAAGAGCTGGGAGTAAAAAAGCTTGGAATACCGTGCAAACAACGTTCAGCTGAAGAAGATGCTGCAGGTCACCAATGCACTCTGGTTTCACTCTCCTTTTCCTACCCTGTGACATGGAGGTGAGTTAAGGTCGGTCCCAGACCCCCTGGGTTTGTCCCCAAACAACCCGGGCACCTTTGGCTACGAGCAGGGGTCACGGGGCTGCGCCGTTTCTGCCTCCCCAGGGCTTCTCCTCCAGGCCTGGCCTCTGTCCATGCCCTGGAGCAATTTTTCCCTTCCAAAAATAAAAAATAAAAAGCAGCCACAAAGTGCCAAAGGACGGAGCGCAGAAGGGAAACGCTGCCCAAACCGCAGTCCTCGGGGTGGGCGCATCCCAGCCATCCCCGTCACCTCGCCCCAGCCAGGGTGGGAGCTCCACAGGCAATAACTCCGAGCCCTCTGCCCCCAAGACAAAAAACAAAAACACAAAAACAACACTTTCCAGGCGTTGGAGCCCACCTCCAGCCCCATCCACCCATCCCCAGAGCCACGTCCCAGCGCTGGTGACCCCGGGGGACAGCAGCAGCCCTGGGGGGGGACGGCCCCCACCCCAGCACCGCCGGTGCTCCGCGGTCTTCTTTCCGTTGGCTTGTTTTTTTATAAGACTGTCTTTGTAACGTGAACCGAGGATTTCTTTTCTATTCTGTAATTATAAAAGTCGAAGGAGTTTCACCCGAAGGCTGCTCTGGTTTTGTGTATTTCCGTTTTGTGCAGTTGAATCCATTAAAATTGGCGGGGTTTTCACTTTTTTTCCCCTTAAGAAAACGCTGCCGGCTTGCTTCTGAGCTAAGCATGGGCTCTCTTCCCCAGCTTTTTGGTGCCCGACACTTGAGTGTGGAAAAAACCAGCAAAGCAGCACCCGGTGCTGACACTGCTGCTTGGCGAGCGATGGGACGTGTCGGTGGCACGTCACAACCTGGTCCCGTGCACGGGGGAGGTCTGGGGTCTCCTTCTCCCTATATTAATAAGAACTTATCAGGATTTATTCTTCCTGTTAATAAGAAACATTAACAAGCTCCCATCCCCATCACAGCCTGGGAGAAGAGAAGAGTTCCTCTTTGCCTGAACTTCCCTTCTCCATCACTGCAGTACCAAATTGAACTTGATTAAATGCCAGGCTTGAAGCAAATGACAAAACCCAGAAGCAGCGGGCGGCTCTCCCACCAGCTCCCTTCGGAGCATATTTTCGTGCAAAGTATCCCAAGTATTTTATTTCTTTTTTAGTTTTAAATCAAAGACATCGTTATCGTTTTCTGTTCAGACTTCATTTGAATTTTCTCCCCTTTGCCATCTCTTCCCACAAAACGGGAGAAGGGAGGGGGCAAAGCAATTGGGTTAATGCTGGGCTTGGATTAACCCTTTGTCCTGCCCTGTCCCTGACGTGGGGACAGGCTGGACCACCGTGGTTTGGTCCCCAGTGGCCCTGGGTGCCCCTGTTCCAGGTGTGTCACCGGGTCGCCCACTTGTCCTGCTATCAGAGGGCTTCTGCCAGGGGATCCAATGATGAACTGGTGAAAAAATAACTCCCTTTTGGCAATGCTTCTCCAAGAGCATCTCCTGCCCGCGCTGCCTGAACGCTCGGGCACCAGCTCTCCCAGCAAGGATGACCAACAAGGTGGGATGGTTCGAGCGGTGGAGAAGTGGGAACGCACACATTGAGCCCTCCACCTGGGAGGGGATAAAAAGCTGGGGTGCCTTAGGGGACCTGGGGGCCCCCAGGGGACACCTCGCCCTCCCCGGTGTGTCCGGATGGGATGTGGGGAAGCTGCTGGTGGGGTGGACGGCGAAGGGCAGCAGATTGGGCTACCCCAGGCTGCAAGGAGGGATGGGGATGAGGGTCCCCAAAAGCAGGTTTCTGGGGTCGCCCAGGAGGGTGGAGGAACGCACCTGCGTGGTGCAGCACAGGGCGGCTGGGGTGGGGATAACTGGGGTGACGATGTGTGGTTTGGTGCAGCCTGATTAAACAAGAGCTACGCCAAGGCTTGCAGATAGCAAGGTGGGAAGGGGGGGATTTGGGGAGAGATGAGACCTGCCTATCTAACAGCAGAGATCGGCCCCGGTGGCTGTGGGTCAGCATCCCCACACCCCCTGGTCCCACAGCCTCGGGTCCCAGAGCATCCGTGCAGGGCAGAAGGAAGGGGACTGGTTCCAAATCCCACTCACCCATTGCAAAATTAAACCCGTCGGGGCTGGGTGGGGGCATCGTCCGGGTATTGTGCGGAGCTCGTGGTCACAAAACTCATGTCCCTCACCCGAGGTGCCCGGTGGCCTTTAGGGTGTGTGATGGAGGGGCTGGGGGTGTTACAGCCCACCGGGGTGAAGAGAGAAAATCCCAATTTTTCACATGCACCAGGAATTAATTTTGAAGCAGCTCTGGAATATGCACTGAAAGTGCCACCAGGGCCACGGCAATGCCACCAGGCTGTGCCTTTCATCCCCGCACCAAAGGACAGGGCAGGGGGGCAGCTGGGACAGCCTCGGTGTCCCCTTTGCCCTTTAAAACTGGGGCTCCCTCCCGTGGCAGGCAGCTGCAGCCCGGGGGTGGCCTGGCCTGGAGAAGTGTCCCCCGCCTTTTTTTTTTTTTTTTTTTTTTTGCATTTTAACAGCTTTAAGTGCATTTTCCTGCAGAAACTTGTCTGGGTACCCTCGGCCATGTGTGCTTTTATCCAGCACGGGTGCCTCGTGCTGGGACCACGTGCTGGGAGCTGGGCAGGGCAAATGGCACTGGTGGGACTGGGAAAGATGGGGAGCCTTGATGGGGGTTATTTCATTGCAGCCTACAATGACCCAGGGCCATGGGCTCACGTGAGCAGGGAAGATGCCTCCTGGCACCCGCAGGCAGCTCCAAGCCCTCCCTGCGGTGCAGAAAAAAGAAATAAAATTCCTGGGAGGCTGGTTTAAAATCCCCCAGACCGGCCTGGCTGGGGGCAGAGCTGTATTTCTGGGGGCTGGCGCTCCCCAGCACGCAATAAATACGGAGGCAGGGATGGCTGAGCACCGCTCCTCGGTAAATCCTCGCCCATCTCCGAGCGAGGATGATGATGGTTTTGCTGGCTCGGCAGCGAGCAGGAGGCGATGGTGGCGGCACCGAGGCGCCAGCTTTTTGGCAGCTTCTTGGCAGTGCCGCGGCCACAGGGAGGGTTTCACTGGCCTGGGCTCTGCTTTGTCTTAGGGGGTTATTTCTGACACCACGTGGAAAATAGTAAATAAGGTAATAAAGAGGAAAGTGTGAAACTGCGGCTGTAGACAAAGAATAACACTGCACTGGGGTTTCAGGAGTTATAACAAGTCAGATTTTATGCCTGCTGACGAAGAAGGCCTTTTAAACAAAAAGCCCAGCTAGGAAGGGTCTCTTTTAGAACATTTTCACAACCTGGGTGCTCAGGAAAATGAGTTTTGCAAGCAGCTTTGGGCCATTTGCTCTCTGCTTTCGGCCAGCAGGACGTTTCGGGAGGAAGCAAGGACTGAAATTTGCTTTACAGGTAATAAATCGCATTTGTTCACAGCTGGCAATTTGGAGGAAGGTCCGTCCACCTGCCTCCAAGGCAAAGAGATATGGAGACATGAAAACGAGATTTAGGTTAATATCGATCTGCAAAAATTCATGTAAAGGGAAAGCAACAAGAAACCCAGAGCCGTGCTCTGACATTTGGGCTGCCGCATTCATGGGCTCCAATTCCCCGTAGCACACAGGCACATCGGACACAGGCAGGGGTGATATTTTCCATCCCCGACCCCCTCGGCCGAGCCGTTCCCCTCGACGCTGGGATGTCATTACGGAGTCCGAGCATCTCCTGCAGCCGTCACGTGAAGCAGCGGCGCGCCGCCGTAAACAGGAAGGGCAGGAAGAAAAGCCAGGGGGTTTTCTCCAGTTTTTCTCCATTTCCAGCCCCGGCGAGGGAACGGAGGGGAGCAACAAAGGGCTGATTGACCCCGCGCAGGGGCGCCGCTCCCCTCCCGCGGCTGCAGGGCTGCTGCGAGGCACAGATGTGAAGGAGTAAAAAAGCCGCTTTCACGGGGCCGAACAAAGGCATAGAGCCTCTTTTCAGGGCCCCGAGCCGATCCGCGGAGCCTTCGCACACTTCTTCGGCTGCACACGTAACCTCGGCTCTTTGCAGAGGGGAAATCCGCCCCGGCTGAGGGCTGCGCCGAGCCCCGACCCGCACGCGGGGGCCGAGCAAAGCCTGCGTGCCGGAGCCGCTTCCCGAGGTGTGCCGGGATAAAAGTGAGAAGGAGACGCAAGGAGCTGAGACCAGGGGGCTCAATGGGAACAGTGCCCAGAGGGAAGCGTCCTCCCTGGCTGGATTTGGTGGGAGATCGATGGAAAAACACACCCCAGGGCCCTCTTTCCCCGTTTTGGGGACAGTTGGTTGTCCAAAGGACTCTGGCAGGCATGAGCTGGGGTGGCACCCCGTGGGGTGCCCAAGGACACAAGGGACACCCCCTCCTGGCAGCGCATCGCTGCTGGGTGCAGGTGGAGCCATGCCATGGTGGGGGGGAGCCCAAATCCCCATTGCCCTCGGTGAGGCCCCAGAGGAGCTCTTTGGGGTGACACCAGCCTGAGGGGACCGTGCCCACACCTCAGCCTGTCCCACGGCTCCATCGCCAAAAACACGTGGGGAAAGCAGGGCAAGGTGAGGGCTGAGTTTGCAGCAGGTTTGGTGCCAGGATGCTGCTGGCAGCCTGCAGTGCCTGATGGCAGCAGTCTTCTGCCTCACTCTGTGACTTGACCCCACATCCCCACGAAAGCCCCCGTCCCCTTGTCGCCCACCCACCAGAGGCTCCTTGGAGGCTGCCCGGGTCTCAGCTGGGCCATGCGTGGGCACAGCGAGGTGGGAGCCATGCAGGGGCTAGTGGGGGACAGGAAAAGCCCCAAACTGCCCCCAAAAGCAGGGCTGGTGCCAGCCGCATTACGCCATCCCCCAAAGCTGTCTCCCTGCCCTGTTGCCATGGGTTCCCGGTGCTGGTCCTGGCACCGTGCTCCTGCTCCCTGCAGAGGGGGAGAGGCTGTGCCCAGCACGTGGAGCTCACTCTCCCCACGGTTTGGTTATTTTCCCTGGGGTTTCCTCCGTGGAGCTGCCATCCTGACCCCCCTGGTCCCTCTGCACTGCAGCAAAGGCAGCATTTGCAGGTCCAGCTCGTGCAAAGCTCCCAGAGGCAGCTGCTCCCCGTGCTCCAGCCGTAAACCCGGGCATCGCCCCCAGGAGACCCCGCGCTGCTGCTGGCCACCTGGCAAGGTCCCCAAGGTCCCCAGTGGCACCCCGGATACCAGCAGAAGGATGCTCATCCCCTTCTCAGCACACACCTAGCACCCAGCTGCCACCCAGCCCCTGCAGTTGCGGGCAAGAATGGTGCAAAAAAGGGGAAAAATGGGCCAGGTGGGGAAGGCTGAACAGTTTTCCTCCCTTGGCTGCTGCTCCCGAGCCATGCCCAGATCCTCTCGCTGCTCTCACAGCCCTCGGGGTCAGCCTGACAGCCATCCCGTGCCTCGTCCTGCTGAGATAACACAGGGCTGCCTCCAAGAGCCCTGATTTGGCCGTAGTTGTTGATTCAAAACCATGGGAAATAAGGGGTTCACGCCACTTCAGTGGGCGAGGTGGAGAGGACACATTTTCTTCGATCTCGCACATACAACAGATGGAAAAAGTGCTCACGGCCTCCTGGTCTGCAGGCGGGCACCCTGAGGACGAGGATGCCGCTGCCCTGAAGCCTGGATTCGCCCCGTGCTGCGTTAGGCGCCTCGGCTGGGTGCTGAGGGCAGTCGGGTTCCCCTGCTGGCAAGGACGGTGCCAGCCCTGCACGCTCACAGGGGAGCCAGAAGTAGGCAGAGGTGCAAGAGCCGCTCGGTTCTCCTCTGGAGCAGGAAGGCGGAATAAAAGCAGCCTCCGCCCAGCGCCCAGGCACGTACGGGCACCCAAATCAAAGGTGCGTGTGGGTGGAGGGGTGCTGAGCAGCACGGCTGTGCACATGGCTCTGCCTCTGCACCGGGAGCCAAGGGAGGAGGCAGCCAGGCAGTGCCACGCACCGGGAAGGTGGCGAGGGGGCTCGGGGTGCTGGCTGCAGCAGGGTTTGGAGCTGCAGCGGGGTTTGGAGCTGCAGCGGGGTTTGGAGCTGCAGCGGGGTTTGGAGGTGCAGCGAGGAGCCTCTGCCTGCCCCAGCCCCATGGGAGCCAGATCCCCGTGCACCAAACACACCCGGCTCCATTGCAGCACTTCTTCACAAGCAAACCCTCTGGCACCCTGAGTTTTAGCTAAATTGCTCGGGTTAAAAAAGGCTAGAAAAGCACACGAGCATTTCAGGCATTGGTGCTGCCTCTCCCTCCTTCCAGCTCCTGCAGGAGGGGACGCAGGGGTCCCAGGGAGATGTCCCCCCCTTGCAGAGCCAGCCCGGGCACTAACTGGGCCATGGGCGCCGTGGGAAAAAACTCGTCTGCGAACCTGTAATTAAAGGCTGGATCACAAAGCACGCGCCCGAGGGGGCTGAATTAAGGTTGCGCAGGCAAATTTAATTCTGGTATTTCCTAAATTTGAGCGGGCGAGTCTGCAGCTGGGACGACGATCTAAAACGGCTTCGGTTTTTCTTTTTTCTTCACCGGGAAGGTAGCAGGAAACAAAATGCAAAGGGCAGACAGCTGTGCCGTGGGGGTGGGGGGATACCACCATGGTCTGGCAGCACCTTGTCACCTCCCTGGGGTGACAGAGACAGCAGCAAATTGAGCTCTGCCTCAGCCTATACGTTAGCAGGGCGGGCGATGTATAGCAGGGGGCTGCAGGGGAAGGACCAGCCGCTGTCAATGTGAGGTCCTGCACCCCCCCCGCGCACCCCGCAGCGCCAAGGGAGAGCCGATGAAATGCAAATGGAAACGGGGAGCCGACGGAGGGAAATCGCTCCCCACGAGGCGCAATCAGGACTTGGTGAATTCCGGCTGAGAAGGCAGAGAGCTTCCAAAGGGCTTAGTCATGTAATTGCCTGTCAAGAAAAATCCAGAGTTGATGTGCTTAATGATAACAAACAATCTGGAAAGCTTAATCAGCCTCCTGCTTCAGAGCTCTGACGATTAGAAACTGGGATGAGCCACTACGTGGGGGATGATCCTCCAAGAAGGGGAATCTCGCTGCCCCTGGCGTGCAGGTGGTGCTGCTCCTCCCGGCGATGGGATATGGGGACAACCTGCTCCTGGTGGACACAAAACCCCCCTGGTAGCATTTCCCCACCTCACTGCCCCTGAGCAGGGACAAACCCCTGCTCCAGCTTGGCACGAGCTGGCCAGGAGCAGCCGCGGAGCCTCTGCCCAGCTGGGTATCGCCTGCCTGGCAGCACGGTGACACCACCTGAACCCCCCTGCCCTGCTGAGCAGGGGGACTTTGGGGATCCCACCTGCTCCTGGGACCACTCCGGTGTCCCCACAAAGTGTGATCGTGCCCACATGTGCAGCTCTCCGAAGGGAACAGGCACTTACATCCCAAACGTTTGGTTTTGTTAACCTCAGCATCTGTCCGAGCTCCTGTTCTCTCCGGGCTCCGGGCGGCTCAGCAGCTCTCCGGGATGCCTGACAGAAGGGTGGGGATGTGGAGCAGGGCCCCGTCCCTTGGCACTGGCTCTGTGGTGCTGAGCTGGGGTCACCGAGCCCTGTACCCCAAAAAACCTGCACCCCAAAACGGGGCAGCCCCAACTCCCTCCCTCTCCTTGCTACAGCAATGCTGCTCAGCAGCCAGGTCCAGCGGAAAAACCCCTGTGGTTTTAAAAAGAAACAAGAATTTCCTTTTTCCTGGTTTATGCCCTTTGTCAGTGGTTTCTGCTGCTGCTTTTCTGCACAGAGAGAGAAAAGAGCTGGGTTTGTGGGTAAAGACCCTCGAGGCATTGCCCAGAGCTCGGCTGCTGTGTCTGTGCCCAGGACCAGGGGATCTGGGCTGGGCTGAGCACAGCTTGAGGCTGGGAAGAGTTGCTTCAATCTTAGGGGGTGTATTTTTTGCAAGAAAAAGTGATTTTTTTTTTTCAGCCAAAACGAAACTTTGTGCCTTGACTGTCGTCAGGAGGGTCTGCAGCCAGGATTTCTTTCAGCTTCCAGGAGCCACAAAACTCCACCAGCTGCTTTCAGACACTTGGCTGCTGACTCCCCAAAACGTCTGCGCTGTTTCTCAACAAGAGCATGGAAACCTGTAGGCGAAAAGCGCCGGCGAAAACGGCGCTTTATCTGATGGTGGAAAGATGCTGCAGAACTGACGTGATGTTTCCCGTCTAGGTCTGCCAGTGATGACAGGTCCAGCCCCAAAAGCAGCTCCGTGCATGCCTCGTACCCACACGTGCAGGACAGGACTGGCACAGAGGCGTTTCCAGGAACTTGGACGGCTGTTTCTTGAAAAAGTGGTTGGCCTCTTGGAAAAGGGCATGCTGCGAGCCCAGAGAAATGCCTTTTTTTTTTTTTTTTTTTTTTTTATGGGATGCCCACAGCTACCTGCAAGGAAGCTGGTCTTTCCTCCTGGCCACAATTTTAGGACCCTAGCCGCAAGGTTGCTGATGGGGCGATCGATGTGTTGGCAGGCAGCCCCCCAAAGCCCCAGGGCCACGCCGCTGCTGTCCAGGCCAGCTCCCAGCCCCGCACCCGGAGATCGGGGCTCCGTGCTTCTTATTGCTGGTGCTCCAAGCTCTGAGGCCGTAGGGCGAGATCTGGCTGAGGAAACCAGGTCAGACCTCCATCCCGGCAGCCTTCTCCCAAACCAGAGGGCTGCCAGCCCCTCCAGCAGTGACTGTGAGAGCTCCCGGGTGGTAAGCTCAGCGGTCGTCTCTCTCTGCAGAGAAATGCTGCTCCAGCCTCTGATCCCACCCCGCGAGGGGAACAGGCCTTCAGTTCGGAGGAACTGAGTAAACGCAAGGATCCATTTAGTGCCGTGATAAAAGGATCACATTTTCCCTTTTTTGCCACCCTCAAACTGCCGTTCCCTTGGGAAGGTGAGCACAGCACGAGGGGTGGCCCTGGACCCCCACAGCTCTGGTGGCTCGTGGCTCGTCCACCTGCCAGGCCTCACGGCCTGCAGGAACCCTGTCTTTTTCCCTGTCCCCATTTCATTCCTGGAAGTCTTTGCAGCTGTTCTGCCATCCTCGTGCTCCAGCACATCACAGACAATAAAAATAATAACTGCACATCCAGCAGCACAAGGGAGCACGGGGGCAGGAGGAGACGAGGCGGTCCCAGGTGTTTCCTGCTGCTGCAGCCCCAGAGCCTGGGCACATCCCCAGGGGACGTGGGGAACTTCCTAGCAGCTGTAACGAGCTTTGGCTCATGGCAGGGGCTGAGGGTGGGAGGGAGAAGGGGCTGCTGGAAGGAGGGAGGTGCTGGAGGAGAGGCTCAGACCCAGGCTCTGAGCCCAGGGGCCTGCCTTGTGCCACTTCCCTGCACCTTTCTTCCCAACCTGCATAACCCACCTGCTGACATAACTGGGTTTTAACCACTAATCCTTCACCCACAGACAGACTCCTTCCCTCCCCCTCTCACTATTACGGGCATAAATGCCATTATCCCAGGTGTAATTAACACAAACCCCGTTCCTAGTGTCAGCAAGCCACTTGCTGCAGCCTGGGTGTGTGCTGCAAACCCGCTGCGGCGCGGCTGTTATCTCCGACCCGCACCGGGTGCTCGCGGGCCCCTGCACCACCGGCGGCACGATAGCCCTGGGCCACGCGGCCGCACCAGCGAGGCGGTGGCCAGTTTGTACGTGTTGTGCCCCGAAACAGGCCAGCAGCAGCGGGTACGGTCCCACCAGCCCCCCTTCCCCAGACTCCACAGTGAGGATGCCTCAACAGCGTGTGAAACACCTCCTGCCCCGGCTCTGGCTGCTTCCCAGCCCAAATGTTAGTGACCCGGCAGTCAGCGCTGCTGGATCGTAACGTATCAGTGACGTGCAGGGCTTGCTGCAAAAGTTCAACCCCGCTTTGCAGGGGTGCCAAAGGAGAAGGGTGTGTGGCCAGATTTATTTCCCCTGGCGCCAAGATAGCAAGATTTTAGTGTCGGTATCTCCCGTGGGGCTCTGTTACACCATGAGGCTGGGCTTGCTCACACCAGTGTCATTTGGGGATGTGGCACTGGGCACCAGGACACGGCAGAGCTGGGTTTAGGGCTCTACCAAATGGAAGCTGGAGAATTGGTATGGGGTCACTGCACAGCTATGCTTCTGAAGGGCTGACTACACCACTGATGTGGTTTTCCTGCAGCAGGACAGTGCAGCTTTGCAGAATTAGCTGTGTCTTCATTAGGAACGCTTGCCAGAAGAACCTGCTGATGTTCTTATTCTGGTGAAGGGCTCAGAGAGCCTCGGGGTGGCCCGGCCTCGCGAACTTGTTGCGCAGGATCCACGCTGGCAGCAGTTCTTAGGGTGCTTAGGGCCCGTCAGGGCTTCATGTCAGCAGAGCAGCCAGATCGGTGCTGCACGTTACACACCTGTATGGGCAATGTGCTCCTGCGGTAATGGGGGCTGAACCCAGCAAAGCCGAGCTGAATCTATTACAGCAGGATTTTGCCCTGCTTTAGGTTGAATAACCCACACCAGCACCAGCCGGAGAATGCTTTGGGAGGATATACGAGGCTTGGCTTTAAAAACAGCATTTGCAGTGAAAGCCTTTTCTAACAGCTCTGTTTATCCCAGAAGTTCCCAATCACACCCGGCCCGGGGTACTCAGAGCTCCCAGGCTGCAGCCACATTTCCCTGGGATTTCGGGGTGGCTGGGATAAGGCCTCGCTCCCCCGCGAGCCCTGCCCGGTGGCTGCACAGTGTGCACGGCTGGCAGAGGCAGCGCGGCGGCAGAGGGCTGGACGCCCGTCACCCCGGCAGCCATTCGGTGAGGAAATGGATACGAGCTACGCAGCCAGATCGCAGCTGGATCTAGCCCCGCTCAGGCTTAATTACCGCGATAAACAGGGCTCAAACTAACTTCTTGTGCCTGAAAGCACACCCCCTTGCTTCGACCCCAAAAAGCTCGCACTCTGGGGACGCAAAATCCCCGGCTGAGAGGCCTGCAGCTTGAAGGACGCCGTTGCCTGACAGAGCCCTCTGAGAGCCGCAGCGGCCGCGATGTGCTGTTTGTTTGCTTACTTTGTGCATGTGGCGGCATGCCCCGTGCTGCTTCCCTGCGCCGGCAGCTTGCTCCTGCCGCCGGCGTGGTTCGCTTGCCCGGCGAGGAGGGATGGAAATTATCCTTTTGAAGCATCAGGTGCATGTGGCAAACTGCCCCAAAACGTACGAGGGGAAGGCCAAAATCGGGGAGGGGGGTCGGAAGTGGTATTGGGAGGTTTCAAATGAGCTGCCCCTTTAACATGGACGTGCTCTGGCAGAAACTACTTGTCCCAGGGTGCTGCGCTTTGTTTTAATGCCCAGACTGCAAGCCTGGCTGGGGAGGCAGCGATGCATGCCGGGGCGCGTAGTCTGCAGATTAGAGAAGGGGAGCGAGGGGAACAAAGGGAAAACATCCAGAAGCTGTGCCTGGCTTTTAGGGCTGGGCTTGTGAAGGCACAGGGCAAGAAAGAGTGTCTCTGGTGCACCTGCTTGTCTGTTTAATGCACCTCCAGCCTGGGGCTGCACCCCCTCCAGCTCTGTGAGGGCAGGCCCGGCACAAAGCTGATGTTTGTTGTTTAGGCAGGCTTGCAGAGCTGGGGACGGGGGCTGCAGCTGCCTGCAGGCATTTCCACGGTGGAGCACAGGTCCACGGAGGGGCTCGGGGGGGGTCTGGCTGGCTCCTGGCAGGGAGCACAGAAGGGCACTGGGTGTGAAAAGCATAGTCCTGTGGCAGTTCTGTGAATAAACAGAGTTTGTGTCAATAATGCAGAGTTCAGCGCCGCGCTGCCAGGGAAGGAGAGCTGAGGACAGCTTGTGCTTTTGCCTATCTTGCCTGCCCAAACCTGGGAAAACGCAAAGTTTAATTATTAAAGTACCTGGCTGGGAACTGGAGAGATCTGGCTCCTCTGATCACCTTGCCATCCCAAACCAAACTCTGCACACACTTGATTTTACTGATCAGTTTCACCAAAGGCAAAGGACATAATATTCTTACAGTAGTAATTGCTTTAATGACCGTACTTATAACACAAATAATGAATGATTATACCTAGCAAGGAATTGCACAAATGGCGGTAACGCCTGAGCTAGCTGCAATCCAACATTGCTGTGCCCTCAGTAGCCCCCACCCAGGGCTGGGGCCTTGTTTGCTGTTAGTGCTTGAATGAGAAGCTTGGAAGCAAGTGAGCAGGGGGCTGGGGACTGGTGGTAAAATGGAGCAAACACTGAAGTCTCTCAAACTGGGGCTTTGCTGGGAAATGCCAGACACTTCAGCACGGCGCCCATTCCAGGGTAGGAACAGATACCCCTGTGTATCGCACAGAGGCATCTGTCATGCCCTGCAGCGCTTCTGTGTGGGACAGCCTGCTGATATGCCAGTGAAAGGTGTGTATATTTTAATAAATACGTGGGGATGAAGTGGGGGTGCGGGAGGGTTCCCCCACACGCTGCCCCTCTCATCTGGCGGGCCCAGAGCATGCAGCCGGTGCTTGGGACCAACTGTGGGTCGTCACTCAGGGACCAGGCTACCCCATATTTCCAGGTAGGTGGTGACTGTGAAGGTGTTTTGCAGGGAGCGTGCACATTTGGGGTGAAAAACCGTGGAAAATCGCGTTGGGGAGCAGTGGGTGGCGACGGCCCAGCGCGGGGAGCTCCAACAACCGGGACGCGGCGGTGCCGCGCGGGGGCCGCCCGCCTTCCTCATGCTGTGCGGGACCGTCCCCGGCCTCTGGTCGCCAAGCCGAGGCCCACGGTCGCCATCCCCGGGCCTCGGTCGCTATCCCCGGGGCCCGTTCGCCGTCGCCGGGCGGCGCGCAGCCGTCCCCGGGCCGCGGCCCCTCAGCCGGGGCCGGCCTCGCCTTCCCGGCATGCAGCGCGCCGCCCGTCCCCAGTGGGCCGCCATGTTGTCGGAGTGAAAGGCCGGGGGAGAGGCAGGCGGCGAGCGGCCTGGGGGGGGCCGAGATCCATCTTCATCCTACCGCTCCGCCCGTGAGTACCGGCACCGGAGCGGGCCCGCGGCGCGCCGCGAAGCCCAGCGGAGTCGCCGGTGGGGCCATATTGGCGGGGGGGCCGGGCGGAGCGGCGCCAGGCCGCCCCGAAGGCGAGCGGTGGCGGCGGGGCGCCCTGCCCGGCTCTGCCGCTCGGCGCCTTGGCCGGGAGTCGGGGCCGGGCCCCTTTTGTTAGCGGGGAGCGGCCCCCGTCAGGGTGGGGGGCGTCGTTTTGGGGGCCGTTGTGTTTTTGGGGGGCG
>CM021719.1:1506078-1535830 GCA_011074415.1 Stictonetta naevosa
GGGGGGGTTGATTTTCTTTCTGTGCTTTTTTCCTTTTTTTTTTTCTTTTTTTTTTTCCCCTTGCTTGTTTTTCTCGCTTTCTCCTAATCACAGTCTTTGGCCATTTTCAATTACACGCTTGCGATTTTTAACAGGAGATTCTTGTTTTTCGCCCCATCGGGAGAAATAACTTGGTTTGTTGTTTTATTTGTTTTATTTTTTTTTTGTTTTGTTTTGGTGCGTTGTTGTTTTGTTGTTTTTTTTTTTTTCTTTAGGTCAGTGTTTAATAACTTTGTTCTGAGCAGAGATTTTATTAGACAGATCATGAGTAAGGAATTTCCTTTATTAAGAGCGAGGGAGGTGGGGTAGGGGGTAGAATTTATCTTAGGATATTTTAATGGTGGCTGAAGCAGCTCGGCTGGCTATCGATTTACCCGCTTCCTGCTGGGTCTCCCTAGGTTTTAAGGAAAACACAAGCTTTAACGTTAAAAGTTCTTGTAGGCCACACGGCTCTCAAACAATGGGCAGGCAGCTTTAACTTCCAGCCTAACTTTCCAAAAAAAAAAAAAAAAAAAAAGAAAACCACCGAAACCCTCTCACCTAGCCCATGATTTAACTTCCTGAAGCGTGCATCGGGTGCCGACGTGATTTTTTTAACGTTGCCAGGAGTTTTTTGGAGGAGCGACGGGGTCTGAGCACAAAGCTGGGCTCTCTGCGGCTCAGAGCTGCCTGGCGAGGAGACGTCGCTGCTTGCACTTAAAACTTGCTCAGTGATGTCTGCGAAGTTCTGTTGGTTGTGGAGAGTCTCATAATCTAAACTATTTGCCTTGTAATGATAACACAGAGCAGCTTATTTACATACTATGGTTTTTTTCTAGGGAAAAGGAAAGCTGTCTGCTTCAAGTGCTTTGTAGCCGTGGTCTCTCAAAATCTCCAACTGCTCTGCCTTTGTTTGTAGATGTGTAACTTTTCACGGGGAGCTGTTTATGCAGCAGAGGTTTATTGCATATTTTTGCTAAGAGTTTGGAAATGAAAAGGGTCCTGGTAGCCATGAGCTCTTTGCAGCAGTAGGTCTTGCAGCTGCTGGGTAGCTAATGAATGTGTGCTGTGTAGGTGACTGAACATGTTTCTGATGCTCTCTGCGCTTTGAATGACAGTATTCAGCTGTCTGCTACATTTAACATGGCATTTCTATAAAAACACGTCTTGGAACTAAACTTGAACTACCCAGAATGCTCCTTTCCCCTTTGCTCCCTTTCAAAATGTCTCCTTTGCCAAGTTTTCGCTCTTGTTTAGAGCTGCCTCGTCTATATTCGACGAAAGAGGAAGCTGCTTGGAGTAGGAGTTGCCTGTGCAGAAATTCGTAGTACTTTTACTGGATCTTGTCTGAGATTGTCTGGAGGCTCAAATGATGTGATTTTTATAGCAGCGCAGTTCCTAACGAGCTGTGTGCAGATTAAATGGCCGAGGTAGCATGGCAGCACCCAGAGCGTTTGGGACCTTTGTAAGCAGAAATCCAGAATCTTAAGTTTGCATTTGGAAAACAAACAAACAAACAAAAATCAACTTGCCCCGATACTTTGTGTGGCTGAATGAGCGCGTGGTACTACGGTGGCACTCGTGCCTTGATTGAGGATGTGCCTTGTAATTTGCGAGGTGTAAACAAGTATGGTAGGCACCGACGGTGCAGTTTGTGTCGCGTGGTGTTCTTGGGGATTTTTTTCTCCTAGTTTTCTGTGGCAGCGCTTTAGTTGGTGTTTTGTCCATCGCATCAAGTGGTGTGCTGATTTCAGTGGAATGGGTGCCTTACGTGAGTCTGACGCACGCTGACAACACCTGAGAGCACAAAATGTGGGAGTTTTGGCTACTATGTGTTGTTACCTGGTGTTTGAGTTGCCAGGTTAATAGAGCAACTAACTGTGTTGGAAGGAGTCCGACGTGGCCTTGTGGCGATTCCCCCCAGTTCACAGAGGGCTGTGTTGCTGAGTGTACGAAGCCGAAGCTGCGAGGATTTAATGCTCCCTTTTCCTTCTCCCTTTCTCTGTCTCGCCTCCCTCCCCTCACCCCCGTAGGTGTTGGTGGAATGAGCGTTGCGTGCGTGTTGAAGAGAAAAGCAGTGCTCTGGCAGGACTCGTTCAGCCCCCACCTGAAACAGCACGCTCAAGATACAGCTAATCCCAACATGCCTGTTGTACTGACATCTGGAGCAGGGTCCCAGGCTCAGCCGCAGCCAGCTGCAAATCAGGCACTGGCAGCGGGGACGCACTCCAGTCCTGTTCCCGGATCCATAGGAGTCGCAGGCCGCTCCCAGGACGACGCTATGGTGGATTACTTCTTTCAGAGGCAGCATGGTGAGCAGCTTGGGGGAGGAGGAAGTGGCGGAGGCGGCTATAATAACAGCAAACATCGCTGGCCTACTGGGGATAACATTCATGCAGAACATCAGGTAAAAAATAAGTTAAATGTTTCCAAACTGAGCACGTGAACGCACCGGGCTTGTGATAGATGCTTTTAATGACTTTTTTTAAAAAAAGCTTAAGGTGTTTTTTTTGTGTGGTTGGAATTACAACAGTCCTACCTCTTGTTTTCTCTTTTCAGGATTGCAGTGCCTTGCTAGCTATAAACTGAAATGTTTCTGCTCTAGACGATGTTGAAATCCCAATCCGCTCTCTGACAGTCAAATGCATGTTTGCAAAATTTATCATTCTCTTTATCGATTTTTTTCTTGTTTCTGTTTGTATGTGTGAACCAGTTTAGCAGTGACTGCTGCTGCTTTTCAGATCTGTTGCTGTAGTTAAATAATTCTTATGTAATGCTATTACAAAACTGCCAATGCATGTAGGTTGAGCTTTTACCATTCCCATAGTGAAAAACACAGTTCTGGAAGTTGCTCATGGTGTGTACTTTTCTGGTTTTCTTGCTTGTTTTGGGTTGTTTTTTAATGTTCTAATTGGGAGGGGAAGGTGCTACCAGTGTGCTCAGCTGAGCTGAGAAGAGAACAGTGCTAAGAATATGGAACAACAGCACTTGTACAAACCTGGCTAACTCAGGGACTTAAAGTTTCTAAAAGGGTAGTGGGCCAAAACATGCCTTAGTAGTAGTGTTTACTAGAAATCTTTTCAGTGGTTGCATTGTCAGATGTGCTGCGACTTAAACAAGTGCATGAGTCACTCTAGCTTGCCGACTGTGACCTGTAAGTAACTCGTCAAACACAGCAGTGAGTTAAGGAGACGCGCTTCCTCTGCTAGGGGTGGCATGAGAGCAGAACCGAGGTGTAAGCACATCTTTAAAATGTATGATTCCCACAAATCTATTCAGAGCAGCAGACACAAAGCTTTTGCAACCTTTATTAATATTTCCTGCCTCTAATTTTTTAAATAAAAATGATCAAGCCCTTGTTTCTCTGCTGCGCCTCCCCGGGGGATGTTGTCATCCAGACCATTTAAAAGCAAACATTGCAGGGAATTTTGCAACCTCACTGAAGTCAGTGTGTACATCAATAGAGAAGAAAGCCCAAGTGCCCTGTTAATTTGTTTTGTAAGAAAACGCATCTAAAATGCTGCCGTGTGAAATAAGCAGCTAGAAGAATGTTGTAGTTATTCCCTTCTGTGGAAGCACAGCGTTAAGTTACCCTTTTACAGGAGGTAACTGTTGAAATGAGATGCAATTTTATCTGTTAACTATCTAAGCTTTCAGGCACTAAATGTACAGCTTGTTTCAAGAGACATAGATGGAAGAGATTCGAATGTGCTTTAAAGTAGCAAAAGAAGCAATAAGCAAAAATTCTTCCTCAGTGGTTTTAACTTGTAGGTTTTTAAGTAAAAATTGTCTTGTGGTCTGATGCAGAGATGTTTAGGCAGGAGCTGCTGTTGTTTGGTTATTTGTGTAAAGATGACTTTATAAACTGAAAGATGTGTCATAAAATTCTTAATTCTGTTTTCCTTCAACTCAAACTTTCATCGTCCTTTCTCTGAAAACCACTAAAAGCAAAGACAACTCATGGGAGGTAGAGGAGGTGAGGTGGGATGGACCTCGCAGGCATTACAAATTGTGCTGGCATTTGAACTCTTTTTACTGCATTCTTTAATAGTCAGAAGACTTAAACTCTCCCTGGAAGAATCCTACCTGTTACAGAGCCTTGCCCTGATGTCGGCTGATGTGCTGCTTGTCCTCAGCTTGGTTTTATTCAGGAGGTTCTTGAACCAAGTGATACAACCACTTGTGGTGCTTACTGGGGAAAAAATAGTATGCACTGGTTTGAAGAAACTTTAAAAAGCCATGCATGTAATCTGTGACGGCAGAACAGTTCTGAGAAGATTGTCTGGGTGGAATATACCGGCAGGATTAAGCCCCAGATGTTGTGTGCGGTGCTTTTTTTTCCCACGTGTTCTGTGACCTGATGCTTAAGCAGTACTCACCCTAATGTAGTTAAGATGGAACCGTATCTGTCCTATTTCCTGGGGGTTTCTCCGTCAGCTATAATGGATTTGCTCTTCAGTCCTGTTGTTTCGCATTCAGTATCCATCCTTAAACCAAGCTTTGTGTTTAATTTCTTCGAATTTAGCTCTGAGATGGGGCAGTAACCCTTTGCTCGGGTGTCTAATGCTGTATACACCAGTGATTGGTCTTTTTAAGTATATATTTTTCTCTTCAGCCTTTCTCGAGTGCCTCTTTTTCCACAGTTCTTGTTGCCTCAGGGTTTTACTCATGGGAAACAGAATGCAGGATACATGTAATCCTAATACTGCCATTCCTTTTGACTTTTTGGCCACCTCTGCGTCTGTTTCTTAAATTATAAGTTCCTTGGAGCGAGAACTGGTCTTATGCATACAAAATGGTTTAATTCAATTTGGGCTTAACCAGGGTAGAATTGAATTTGTCCTGCAAGAACAGAAGAAGTGGAAGGAAGTGGTGGGATGTGCAGAGAGGTGGGGCATCCTTCTGGAGGTCTGCTGGGTCCTGATTTCTTGGAGATCAGGATACGCTTGTATTACTGGGCACTTGATTTTAAACTTCCAAACATACTGCAACTGTAGCCCTTCTTGTTGCCTCGAAGACTGGTAAAGAAAATCAGTAGCTAAAAGATAATGGAAAGTCAGAAAAACTAATTATAGGGTAATATAGGTTAATGTTTGCCTAGAGCTTAGGACCTCGTAATTAAAGGTAGAGGGATTTTTTTTAATTGTTGAATCCCAGTTTTCTTCGTTATGTATGGAGACAAGCATCTGGCCCTGTCTGTTGGTGATAATACTCCAGTGGTTTTACAAAATGATAGTATTTCATCATGTGTTATTAAATGGTTGTGAGTGCTATGAGTCAGAACTTATTTACACTATCTTTGCTTTCCATTTTTTATTGTTCTAGCTGTTTCTCTCATCTGTTTGTCCTTTGACGAGCAGCTCTGAGAATTGAGCTGTGAATGTCTTTAACAGTGATGACTGAAGAAAGTTTTTTTTTCTGCTCCCTAGAAAGAGGTAATGTCCTCTTGTTGTAAACAGGAGGGAAGTTCCATTTCTTTCTATATTTTATCTAAAGAGAGTTCTCTTCCCTTTGCATTTTTCCCTTCTTCTCCATAAAAGGAAAAATGTTATATGGTAATACAGAATTTAGGAATTGAAGATACTTCACTCACTTTACATATTTAGTTAATAAAGACATGGCCTCTGTCTAAATAGCATGTACTGTAGATCCTTCAGCCTCGGCGAGAACAAAGAGGTGATGTTGAAATTAGACTTCTCCTAGACTTGAATGTCTGAACTCCTGAACAAACTTCCAGCTTTCTGCAGCAACAGGCATTTAAATTGTCAAGCTCTACCATGGAGATCCAAACTCTTACATGGAGGACCCTTCTGCCAGCCGGGTCCTGGCTGCAGGACGTACTTTTTTCCCCCAGATAAGGCTGAGTGTCAATGTCTGCCAGGAATTCTGAGATTCAAACCAGGGCTGTAGCTCATCTGCAGTGCCTCACGACTCTTCAGGCTGTGTGGGCAGACTGCTCGGCTAGCTGGACTAGGGTGTTTTTATGCTGTTTATCCTGCAGAAAATGGTCGGGAACCTGAACTTCCCTTCGCATGGGTGAGTGAAGAGGTAACGGGATGGTTCCTGACCACGAAGGGCTCAGGTTGGATTTGACTTGCTTATGGAAGTTGCCTGTCTTGTTAAAAATCCAGCCAGCCACATACTGCTCCTGAGGGAAATGAGAAGACAGTCGAGACGCTCAGCTGGGAGAAGCTATCAACACTGAGCAGGCTTTTAGGGAAATTGGGTGGGTTTTTGTGGATGGGGTCTCCTGTGGCTTGTTTACATGCGTGCATGTTCTTGAACTGGAGCAAAGAGAGAGTTTCTCTGGTGGTGGTCCCTCCTGAATTGCAGTAAATGGATATACTTAGACTGTCTGAATTGCAGTTAGAGTAATATGGGAGTTGCTTAGTAGAAGCAAACGATTTGAGGGATTAACTTTCTTTGAGAGCATGTTTAATTAATAATTTGAGACAATAGAACTCTGCAGGGATCATCTTCTTGAATGCGGGGAATTTTTCACATGCAGTTGGTGAAGAATAGTGAGCACAACATGGCTGGAACAGGGTTTTCTGCTCGGATTTGTCCTCTGGCAATGTGGCTGCAGCTTCCGAACTGAGAAGTTGCATTCGAGTGGAGACAGAAGGTGATTCTGGCAGCTGCCCTCTTAGAGCACAGCTATGCAAACTGGTGTGTGGTGCTGCGCAAACGTCTGGATGTGATGGCACTGAACGCTGGGGTGCCTGCTGGCCGGCACAGTTACCAGGAGATGCCTTGAAGCAGTGGCAGGGCCCTTTACGATGGTCGTGGAAGCTATGGGAGCCACAGCATTCCTCCGAAGTGAATCCCTTTTAAGTGACCAGATTTCTTCATCTGTCCATGGAAGGTACCCTTGTGGTCTAAATAATTTTTGGCTAACTGGATGTGCGAGAGGTGAAGGCACCCAGAGAGTCCCGTGTGATACATAGCGTATGGTACCATGCATGGCTCTGTTCTTGAACCTTATCTCACCTACCTTTCATTAAGGCTGCTGAATTTGGATGCGATGGTTCCAGGTATCACAGTGAACTCGTGAGGGCCTCTCTCACATGAATGCTGGGGTGACTGTGATGCTTTGATACTAGGTAATGCAGACCAGTGCCCTTCTGAACTGCAATGCCTAGTTTGGCTGATGTGTTTCACGGTTTTTCTCTCTAGTGAAGGAGAGGGGTGTCTTGGAGGAGGGGATTCAGAGCATTTAATTGAGTTTTCTGCGTTACACTGCCCTTTGGAAACCCCTGCTGGGGTGGGGGAGTGAGTAGCTGGCCAGGTTTGGTGTTTGTAGCTGGGCGCTGGGAAATCCTTTTCTTATGGGGGAGAGGGGAGTGGGAAACAACCCTGACATTTTCAGGAAGTCATTTTAAGAGTTTGTTCCCTCAGAAGCTGGGGGTCGTGCTGTCCCTGCCAGGCAGTTGCAGGATACCTGGCCCTAGCCGTGTTTGTGTGAGCAGCCCGGCGGCTGGCCTGGGCTTTTCTGAGCAGCTTGTCGGCCTTGTGGTCGCTTCCTTGCTGTGGCGCTAGCTCAGGAATAGCAAAATATTTTCACAGTATTGAACTCGCAGATCTCAATGCTTCAATAAGACTTCAGGTATTTCAGTTAATACATGGTGCCCAGGCGTGCTTTGAATAGAGCTTTATTGGAGTACAGTTTCTACTTGTTTTCTTCCTCCCCTCTATCCAACTTTGGTTTCCACTTACCTGCTCTCTTGTGGTTTGAGTTGGTGTGACCTATCTGGGCGTCTGCAGAACAGGTTGTGATACTCATAGCATTTTTGTAAATGGGTGTCTGTTACAGAAAAGAAACTTCACGTAAGATGGCAGCCATATAATCCATCCACAGTAGGGCCTTAGTGGTAAATGTACACAATGAAGTTTGACTGCTGATCAGAAATCTCCTTAACAAAGCTGTTCCAGAGCCCTGAATGCGGTGATGCGTCTGAAAACTGATGCAGGTTTGTGTCTAGGTGGACAGTGGGAGGATTTTAAGGCTGTCTTCTCCGAATTATGTTCTTGCAGGTCCCCCAAAGAACAAACTTGCCTTTGTTTGCGGATATCATGTGATGCTGCACTCCCTCTCATCGAGTGATCTGCTCAAAGATATTGTGTTACTCCTCTTCCTTTGTTAAGGGCAACTTTTGTTCTAGGGCAGTTGTTTTTATTGGGAGCATCTGCCTTTGTTATTGTCTTGTACTGAAGCTCTGCTTCAGCCCGATTCTGTAGTGGGGTAAAACTCGACTGGTTTTAACCCCCCATATCAGTCCCTTGCCCTGCTGCAAGCAGTCATTGTGGCAAGGAGCCACTTGAGTGTTTCTGGCAGCAGTACCAAGCTTGGCACCGGATTGAGACCTTGCAGGGTCCCTCGTTTACACCTCTTTCCCCTCTGAACTTAAACCTCAAAAGGTGAGAGTGAAAGGAAGAGCCCTCCAGGGGTTGGACGGGGCAGCCCTCAGCGGGGCCCTGATTGCTTGCACAAAAAACGCCAATCTGAACGCATGTCCCCAGGTACTGCCAGCTCCAGCAGGGCAAAATTAAGGTCGCTCCTTCTGTAATCTATTATTTTGGAGATCTGTGCCCCAACAATACATGCCCAAGACATCCGAGGGTAACCTAAATTCCACGTTAATGAAGTGCTTCCCTCAGTGAATAAAATGTGAAGAAAAACATAATTAGCTAACTAAGCTGCACCATTCTGAAAGGCTGCCTTTCTTGCGTTTATTTCTGTACCCTGAATCATTAATCATCTTGGCTACATGCCACGCAAAGCATCAGCCAATCTGTAATTTCAATAGCTTTTTGCTTTGAGTGCTAATGGTAGTAGCAATTCCAGCGATGAACCCTTTACTACAAAAATAGTAGTTAAACCACCTAATCCTATCTAATACTTGTGACTTCACGTTCTTTCTTTACTGACTATTGTTACAGGAGAGGACTAAAAATAGTGCTGTAATCAGTTGGTGGAACAACAAATTTTAACCCTGGATCTAGCTGTTAGTGGAAAGCCTGTTGGTGGAAGTGTGTGCTGCTTTTCTTATTGTCAGCTGGTAAATACTTTTTTTCCCTAGGTGCTATATATAGTGTGCATGCATGCAAAGCAGATTTTTTTTTTAAATGTGCTACAAGAGCTGTTCAAACAAGACAAATGCAGGCAGTCTCCCACAGCTGAGCAAGAGAGATTTGTTTCCATCTGAAACTTGTAAACCCTTGGTGATAGTTAGTTTAAAAGTCTTTAGCAACTTGTAAGTATATAAATCAGGTGCTACAAAGTATTTAGGCTGTTAAACCACTTGAAGTTACCTTTTTTTTCTTCCTTCCATTCTAAGAATGTTTTAATCAGGCAGCTGTTTGAATATTTTTGTTTCTTGCCCTTACTGCTGTAATCCTGGCATTCTTGGAGTAATGTTTACTTTCTCAAGAAATGTTTCACCAGAAAATAAAAGTATTTTTCCCCTCATTACAAACTGAGCAAGACCTAAATTGTGGAAGCCTAATGAATGGAAACTTTGCAAGAGACTTACCTTTTTGTGCTTGCACATGGGTTACAAATAAATATCCAAGAAATAATCACACTCTTGAGGTTGTTTATGTGAGCACCTGTCAGGTACCTGTGCAGACTGAGAACTTGCAATGTCACTTCTTGTCTTCTCACAGAAACAAACACACGCATGCTGTTCATCTTAAGAACAGGGAACTCACAACATTTTTATTTATCCTGACAAGTATATCAGTAAGGTGATTTCCTGTATTACTCTGCAGGAGTAGAAGAGCAAACCAAATGGTCTCAGGACAGGGGGGATGTCAGTCCCATCAGCACTGGGCAGAGCTTAAAATAAAATTTTTGGAGGGCTTCCTTTGGGCTCATCGACAGCACATCAGCAAAGACCGAAGGACAAACGTTTCCCATGGAGTTGTGGTCCTAGGGCCCTGCCCCTGCCTGTGCAGTTGTTTGCCAGGATGGGAAATAAGGGGCTCTGGGCAGAGTGCTCAGAGCTTAGGGTAGAGTCTGTGCGATGCCCCAGAGTTCCTTTGCTTGGCTGGCAGGGCTGGGGGCAGCAGTCAGCCCTGTAATTTACTGTACATCAAAGACATTCTGGAAGCGGCCCTTGGCGTGTTCTAACACAACCCCGTCCTGCCCTTGCAGTGCCCGTCCTCGCGAGGGTTTAGCAGGTGGCGGCTGGGTGCATGCCTCCTGGTCGGAGGGGGAGTAAGCGTTGTAACCTGGGGGAGAGGCGAGGAGACATAGAGGAGCCTGGCTTAACAAAGTGCTGGGGAAGGAGAAGGGAAGCCTTTGAGATGAGGCCACAGAGTGAGCAGCTTCAGGGAGAGGCGGAATGGAGAAACTGGAGTTGAGGCTTGCAGAAGCAGCCTCCCAGTTTGCTTTGGTTACCCAGTTTAATGTAATTGGCTTAATAGGAATAGATAGTTTAAATCTTCCTCAGTCACTGGTACTGCTAATAAATGCAGACATTTGATCTGTTTAACATCGTACTACGTTAAGAAAAAAATCAATCCCTCAAGCTTCATGGTACACTCTTAGAGATGATTTTTATTTATTTATAGATCGTTGGCAGTAACTGTCTGGGTAGTTTTCAGAGAGAACGCTGCTTTTCCGCCATAAAACTTTTTTTTTTCCACCATGTTTTTTGTTTAATTCGACCCCCTGTTCCTCTTATTGGGAAATGTTCCTTGCATGAAGAGAGGAAGAACAACTCCTGTGACTCTCTATTGTGATTAAGGATGAAATTTAGCTTTTGTTAGTTCTGCAGCGTGTCTGTCCTGGTAAATATAAGCTCTATATAAACGAGGATTCCGTAGTATATAAGGCAGCATGCGATCCCCTGAGCTACCTGCGGATCAGGGAACACGGTGCAGTATTACCTTTTGAATTTGTATGTAAAGGTCATACGAGGAATCTGTAGCGCCCGTATTTGTTTAATGTAAGGTACGGTGTTAACTCGGATTATTGACACTCATATTTACTTAAAATTACAATTCAGCTACTTTGCTGGTAGCTATCGCTTCTGGGGGAAAACTACATTTCTGGAATACATTTCTAGAAGCTGCAGTGCCGTTTCTCCTGGCACTGGAGATTGGGAAGGTAAATATACTGGTGCTCTCATGTTAATTTGGTAGCTCCTTCAAGTCCCTGTTTAGTAATCGTGAGGACAGTTCAGGGCCCTGTTCCTGTTAATTTAACTGACTGCAGAATTCCTTTTGACAAGTGCCATTTAGCCCTGTGGGCCTGGTTGTTTGCTGGGTTAAATTTAACAGGAGGTTTAAGTGCTGGCAGTGCAGGGTGCCCAATAGTTGCTTGGTTTTTGGGTGGGTTTGCACCCATCTTGCTGGGGGCGATGCTTCCACAGGGAACCCGCAGACACTGCCTGCTGCTTTTGGGGTCACAGCTCCCCAGCACTGCTTTGTGCCAGAGCCGTGCCACAGCTGGATCTGTGACAGCATCTTCTGGGGGGCTTGGGGACAGGGAAGAGAGCTTTGTCTGGGTTTGTGTGTGGCAGGTCTGGCACCAAATGGCAGACCACAGCTGCTGGTTCGCTGCTGCCCCCATTTCTGCTGCATCTATGCCGTGGAGAAATGCTCCAGGTACGGACAGGGAGTGGTGTCCGGGTAGTTTGGGAGTGGGGAAACGGTTGCTTCTGAGTTGCTGTCATAAAGTTTTGCAGTGATGAGGCCCTCTTATCTGATTTAGAGGGCAAAGAAGAAGCGATTGCCCCATGGGAGCTGGCTCCCTGGCAGGATGAGCTGTGTGCTGCTCGAGGGGATGGAAACCCACGGTGTGTGTTTGGTGCAGGGCTGCTAGGAGGCTCTGCTGCTGCGTAGGAGGCTGAGTTTTGAAAGTGGCCATTGACCTAGAGATAAATTGGGTTGCGTTGCTGAAATTCTCAGTGGCTAAGAGTAGAAGGCATTCTGCTTTGTCTCGTCCTCTCCAAAGCAGGCGGTGGGCATCAGCACGAAGGAAACTTGGAAGGGCCGGGGTTCCTCCGCGGCCTTGCGTGTCTGAGGCCAAGGGGCTTTGATTCAGAAGACTGAGAACAAGAATTGGAGGTGTGACCTGGAGTGACCGTGTGCTGAGCAATACAGCTGTCTCCTGCTTCTTTTTTTTTTTTTTTTTTTTCAGAGCAAAGGTGAAAATGGATTAAGAGGCTTTGGAGAGGCTGGGGCAAAGCAGCCCCAGGGTTTGCTGCAGCTCCTCGTAGGGGCACACGGTCCGGGGCATGTGAGGAAGCAGGCATCAGGGAAGCAGCTCTGAGCTGGAGCATGCTCCAGTGACACACTTTTGCATATCGGTGTGTATGGAAATCGCTCTCCTTGAATGAGATACTCATTAAGTTTGGGATTTACATAATTCCTGAGTGTGCACGCAGCGCAGCGTGAAGGTGAGGAGCACTCCTGCGCAATGAAATCGCTTTGTAGCGCTCATTCAGGAGCAGCACTGACAGCCTGAGTGGTGCTAAGCAGGCTTCAGAAGCGAGCTTGCTGATTTTCTGTGTTACCAGAGAGTGTAAAGCACTCCTCAGAGGGTCAGGAGGTCTGTTCCGTGGGGTTGGTAAGGATGAGCACGTTGTTTCACTCCACAGAGGCGCAGTGCCGGGAAGAGGCTGCTGTGGGGTGCTGCTGGCTGGGAGCAGAGGCTGGATGTGTAGGATCCCTTAGGAGGCGGTTGTGGCAGACACCTGACCTCTCCTTGTGTGATTCCCGATGTTTCTCAGGGTCAGCTCTTCCTCCAAGGAACCAGGTTAGCATGTCACACACAGATAGGGCACTGCTTCCTTGGGCAGCCAATTTAGCTTGGCACGGCCTTCTGGACTTCTTTCAAAACTCGAGATCAGTGGTGAACCAGATTTTACAGTAATCAAATCTTGTATGCAGCAGTGCTAACCTGTGAATGAGCTCTCCCTCGGTGGGCCTCGTTGTTCCCAGTGCGTGCACCATTGTGGTTCTGTCTCGCAGGTCTGTGCTTGTTCTAGGTGAGGGAGAGTTATCAGGAATAGATCCTGGTGAGGTGCAAGACCTTCTGTGTGTTTTAGTTACCAGAGGGCAGCCTGCCTTTTGGAATACAAGGGTGTAAGCGCTCGTGGCTTTGGTTTTAAGCTCTGCTGGTTCAGAGGGTGTTCTTCTTTGACAGGGAAATAAAGGGACTGCTATTTGTGCACGCCTTGTAAGAAAACGGGGTGAAGAGGTATTGCTGTTTGATATGATAAAAGTGGGAAAGAAGTCTTTGCAGGTGGAATAATAAACAAGTCTATGTGGCAAACAAATCAATGAAATGATCAGGAGAGATAAAGGAATGATGTGACTGAGGGTGAGGCCTCAAACTAGGTGGTTATGGGCAGTTGGAGCAGCTGGTACACAGAAGTCAAGACAGGGACCTGATTTAGAAAACGTTTTTATCCATGATTGGCAGGATTAATCATAGGAGTGTGACTTAAATATCTGAAATGAGTAATTTCTCCTGTTACCTGATATCTCTGATAGCAGATAGAGGAGCTGAAACTTTTTTTTTTTGTAGTGGCTGGAGTGGAGCAGCCTGGGGAAGGACATGGGGGCAGCCCATTTCCCCCATGTATCATTTTACGGGAGATGCTGGGATGGTGACTTGCCATCTATGAAATGTTTGACAGAAGGCTTCCTTCAGACCTTCAGCAGTGAAAATAATAGCGCTCAGTTAGGTGTGCAGTCAGACCAGCCAGGTGTGTAGCAGCTGCAGTGCACTTGGCTTTCGTGGTTCTCCTGCTTTTTGCCCTCTGCCACTCATCGCATCTCAGTCCCTGTATTGCCTCTACTAATGCGCTCTCATGGCATCGTTCTGTTGAAGACAGACATGCCCCTCGACGTCGGAAATGGATGAACAGTCAACACTGAGGAGAGCTATGTATGCTTACTGGACTGTAGCCCTTCAAAAACCATGACAATATAGCAGCTGCTGTTTCTTTGTGGAAGATCCTGAGCTTGCATTTGAAGGCTTTTGCCATTTTAGAGGTGATGGTGATGTTAGTAGTTGCACCGGCTTTAGCCTCTCTGCTACGAATCCAGGCAGTGTGGGAATGTGGCTTCACACTTGGATGTAAATCATGTACTTGCGCTGCTGTAGTCGGTGTAACTCGGTGATAACATGTTTTTCTACTCAGAACAAATGTTTGAACAAGACATCTCTGAAAATGTTCTTGCATCTAATGTGAAGAAATAAAGCATGGAGATTCTAGCGTTTTCTTAAATGAATTACATTTGGTAGAGTACAGGCGACCTTGTAATGTGCCAAAATACTGTAAAGGAGGGGAAGAAAGGGGCTGAGGCAAGAAGTGGAGTTCTTGTTCCGAGATTACCTTCATAAGATGGGGGGGGGAAATCAGGGATGTGTGTGCAGCTGAAGCTGAGGAGGGGAGTTCACGTCGGCAGCCTGGAGTCGCGTTGTCACTCTACAGCCCTGCGAGTCCTGGATCAGTGCCACTGTGGCTGCAGCTGTGGTTTGCTGGGAAGCTGCTTTAACAGTGAGAGCAATGCACATCACCTACCGAATCTGTGTTTGGCCTCTCCATTCTTCACGTCTCGTTGAAATAATAATTTGCTACTGATCGGCTGTTGTGGCTTAGCGTGTCTGGGGGTTGCTGCGCTTTCCACGAGTTCAGCTGGAAATGCTTTGCACAATTTCCTACACAAGGCAGCCGAGGTGCATTAGCTGGCAGATGAGCGGTGGGGTTGGCAGTAAAGCCAAGTCTTGTCTCGTGCTGTAGTTTCTGGAAGGTGGAGCCCTGTTTTTTCCGAGTGTGCTCGCAGTGTGCTTCACCGCAGAACGAGGCAAGGCTGAGGCAAAACTGGAAACAGCTTTGAACCAAGAGATTAAACTCTTGCAAAGTAGTACTGTCACCGAATAGCAGCAGAATTCACACTGGAGGGGACTTTGCTTTCCTTACATTGGATATTCTTGGATGAGGTCTACTGAACCTTAAAGTGGAAACAAAGCATGCTCATAGCACAGTCTTGACTTGGTTCTGCTGGAAATAGTAGCACGAGGATCAGGAGCCAAGGTCAGGCTTAAGATCAGTGAACACGGTTTAACTGTATGGCATTGGTCCATTAGTGAGGTGGGGTGTTGAACATCTAAACTGTTCTTTTTCCCTTTGTGCCCTAAATTGCCCACCAGGTGCCATAACTGACTTTGCTTGGCTTGGGGGTGGCTGTGCCGAAATCTCCTGCAGGTCTTTGGCAGTGCCAGGCTCAGCGCCGTGTTAGTCTGCAGCGTCCTGGAGAGCTCCCGGAGAGGGCCGCAGTGAGCAGCATGTGGGTTACTCATAAACACACGTTTTATAAACTGTTACCACTGCTCCGGCAGAAACCTGTATCAGATCTGCTGGGTTGCAGGGTTATGTAAACACGGAGTAGGCGGCGCATCGTGCTGCTGCTGTGCCATCCGAAGGGCTTGTGGCTCTTGCAATAACCTGCTCTGAGACAGCATGATGGCTGGTGAAGGCAAGGATTATTCCACCTGAATCCTAGCACGTAGCTGAACCTTGGTGCTTTGTCCTCAAGTCTGTAGTTAGGGTTCTTGGTTATTGTTTTTTTTTCTTCTGCACATGTGCTCAGTGGCTCCGCATGTATGGGCTTGCCTGGTGAGATTTGGGGTTGCAAATCAGAAAAAAGTTTACTTGCATTTTCAGCACCATGATTTATTTAACTAACTGCTGCTTTTTGCTGTTCTCATTGAACCCATTTGCATCAAATCATGATCTGCTGCAGCAGCACGTCAGGTAACTGCTCAGGTAGATGCATGGCCGTGGGTCCTTCAGTGCGCACAAGGCACCAACCAGCGCCTTTACCTTGCTCCCGGCACCCTGCGGGGACCTGGAAGGACCTGTCTGCCATTGCCCTTTTCCTCGCACACCTTGGGTTCCCTGGTATGACCATGGCACCATGTGGCTGCCGTGCACGCACCGGTGACCTCTTGGGAAGGAGGGAACAGTCCTGCCCCATCAGGAGCCAATCGAAGGCCTCCTGCACCCCTGGGGTACGGCTCGTGGTTCGAGGCATTGGTACGGGTGTAGTAACTAACAGCAGCTGATCTCGAGACATTGCTCTCCTCTCTTCACCCCCTGCCTCCTACTTCACACAGTTCTATTTCACTTAATTTGCTTTCTGTCTGTACCACCGTTTTTCTCTTTTGTACTGCCGTAAGTGGAACATAAACCTGCCTGTTTTGTAAGCCTTTATTTGATCTTGCCTGAAAGGAAATGATCCCGACTTGCTTACGCATTGACTCCCGCACCCGAAATTATGCAACTCCATGTGAAATATTACTCTTTAATATAAACTGAGCAGAGGCAGTTGTGTTAGACTTTGTGTCTTAAAATACTTGCTCGTTTTGTTTTTTTGTGCATGTATAAAAAACACTAAAAGTTGTAACTTCTGTGAGTCTTACAGGTAAGTCGTCTTTTGGAGTTCAGCTTTGTTGTGTGCTGCGATGCAGAACGTAGCTCAGTCTGTATCAGAAATTGCTGTAAACTGTAATTATCATTGGAAAAAAAAAGCAAGCATTTCCTCACGTGTTTTTCTTACCCCTCTATAAATAGGTGCGTTCTATGGATGAACTGAATCATGATTTCCAAGCTCTTGCTCTGGAAGGACGGGCTATGGGAGAGGTAAGTGAAAGGCATATAGAAAGAACTTGTGTGATTTGGGGGGAGGAGGGAAATAAATAATAGTTTTTTTGAGGCTGCTGGTATGATTCTGAACTTGAAAGTTCTCCATGGTGGCTGTGAAGCTTGTGTGTGTGTGCTGTAACAAAATAAAAACCTGTCAGGCTAGAATGCGCCGTAGGAGGAGGAACAGCTAAGCCCTCCACCTGTTGTATCATCAACCAGTAAAATGGTGGTTGTAAAAGAACAGTTAGAAATCTGTCTTGTGACAAGTGTTACAATACTTGTAGTGTGTTTATTTTGGGATGCAGTGATCTCAGACCCCGTAATGTTGTGGGGTTTAGCTGTCCATCATTGTCTGCTGCCCAGTTTCTACTCCTGGCCGCCTTCCGGCCCCTGTCATACATCATAGGGCTGTGTTTAGTGTTTAAAGTAGCTGGGCAACATAATCGAGGGTTGCAGAAAGTGCTTTGGACAGGTCAAAGGACTGAGCAGGAGCTGTCAGATAGTGGGTCCTCCAGTTCCAGCTGCATAGCAAAACAGGAAGAATTCCCTTAATCTTGCAAGTGCAGTGAGCAGCAGCAGATTTGGGGAACGTGACCTTTGGTTTTTCTTTGAATAAAGAACTTGCCTATTTGTGGTGACTGGGAAGAATAGCGAGTTACTTCAGTTGGCTGCTTTAGGTTCCTAGAAGTGGGATGTAAACGCTTCTTTTCCTTGCCTTGTTGCCCTTCCCTTTATAGCCCTCCCTTCAGAGGTTTGTGGAAGAACAGAGATGAGAAAATCATGTCTTGTAGGAGAGTGTTGTGCAGCAGGTCTGCGTCTAGCTTGATACAGGTCTGTTTTTTTGGAGAGGCTTCCTTCCTGTGCTCCTGTCTGGCAAATTCAGAGTAGTTTTTCTGCATCTCGAGTGCATCCGATTTCTGCAGCCTAGTTTATGAACCAGGTTAAAAAAGCAGTCTGTAGAATCCAGGAACGGTTGGTGTGGAGGAAACACAAAACCAACGTTATTGGGTAGTTTGCCTCTCAGTCAGGTGAAGGACCTCTGTTGCTGGATGCCTGGCTTCTCTGCTCTTCTTCCTTTCTTCTCAGCAAGACTGTAATACTGAATTGTGGTTCAGTGTGATGCTATTTGATAGGAAAAGCTCTGTTTCTCTAGGTTACATTAGCCTACACTGAGACTATTGACTAAGAGTAGATGAAAACGATTTAGAAAGGGGAAATCACGATGTTAAGAAATCCATCTAAAGCTGCTGAAAAACAGCTGATGTGCCTCCATATGAAACATGCCAGGGGAATGACGGGTGTGAATGTTCTGTGAATCCTCTTTTTCTTTTTTTAACACCTCACTGGGGCAAGACATTCATTTTCAGATATAGAGTGTACAGGCTCTTCGAAAGCCTGGTAAGAGTAAGTATAGCACTTTGTGCTTAATATGGCATTAGATCATGTCACTTTAAACGCCTAAAGGCATTCCGAAGCATGCTGGCTTCTACCAGCCCTGAGTGATTTCTGGAGAGAAGTGAATTTAGGGTGTTTGGGGGGTGGGGTGTTGGATCTAAGGTTTTCTTCACTGGATCTTCTAAATGATGACTCATTCTTTTTTTTTTTTTTTTTTTCCTCCTTTCCTCTCCTTTCTTGTTACTGTGATACTGGAAGTTCTGGAGATGGCATCCTTTTGTCACTGGGCTTTTCCCCATTCTGGGATGTCTGTTTTTTCCAGGAGAGGTGACATTTCACATTTTCTTTGTCTGAGCTAAGACACCATTTCTTATTCCTCGTAGGTTTTTCTCTGTTAGTCACTACAGTTTCCTTTCTTTATCCATTGATTTTTCTGTGTATTTCCTGAGGTATTTCAGCACACATCCAGCTGGCCAATTTAAGGAACTGTAAACCGAGAACCATGCTTCTGATTCTTACCTGCAGGAAGTGTTGATAATCTTGTACTTTGAGTTGATATTGAAAACCCTGGAGGAGAAAGATGAGGAAAAGAGTGTTTATTTATACATCTGGGGAAACAAGGCATTTAGTGTATCTTTTATCTTCTGTTGCCTCGCTTCTCAGTAAGCAATATCATAATTTTAGTGGTTTAAGGAGTTTCTGCCTCTGAACACATCAGAGCTTTTTAAAAGGGTGCTGTCAAGCTCTTAATGTCTTATCTGTGCTGCTGTCAAAATCCAGATAACTTTTGATTTGTGATGAACAGATATCCTAATCTGGGGAAATTAAGAGTAGTTTTAAAAAACCCATAGCTTTGATCTGCATTGCGTCTGTCTCCATCTTCAGAATCCCTCTCTCCCGTTGTAGCTGGCCTTGTGCCCCCTCGCTGTCTGTACAAGTGGCAGCGCAGTGCTTTTGGAAGTAAGACTGAAAAGATCTGTGGAAAACCCTTTCGCCTTGCTCTGAAATGGAAGCAGTTTGGTTCATGTGTAGTGGACATGGTCAGTAATGTTCAAAGTCATCTCCCAAAAAGGACATCTGATTTCGCCCCTTATTTTTTTAGCACTTGGGCCAGTTTGCTAGTTATACTGATGGAAGCCTTACTAGAAGCTGTGGAAGCATCATGAAGTCTTCACTGGATCTGTATCCAACTCCACTTCGCAGCAGATGTTGCACTGGAGAGTAACAAAACAGCCGGTGTCTAGCAGTTGGTGAAGCCAGAAGCAAAACAATGGAGAAGGGTATTTCAGAGAGAGCACGTAGGGGCTGGCTGGCTTTCCTGCTTTAGCACACGGACCAGGATGCTTGTCCTTGCCTCTTGTGCTGTCTTCGAAGGTCTTTGATCATGCAGCGGTGATGCTTATCTGAAGCTTAACACAAGCTATGGGAGTTTTTTTTCTTTTCAGGCCTTCAAGACAAGGAGCTGGATGTCTGCTTTTCTTCACTTAAATCCCTCTTATCTGGAGCTTAGCAATACTGAATATTCGTGCAGTGTCTTTTTGGTGTAGTGGACAGTGCAGAGAGACTGAGGTGGCATTTGTCATCGTGCATTACACGAGTTTTGAGCTGCGGAAGCATTCTTGGTTTGCTGGTCGGTTATGCTGGGCGGTAAGCCTGCAGCACTGAGCAGCTGGGTGAGCAGCGAGCTGTAACGTAATCCAGGAGGGTGGGAGGGGAATGGGAACGGGAAGACATGGGGCAGCTGGTGGGCCCTTAACTTCAAACCTGCCAGGAGCTGGACCAAAAATTTTCAAGTAAGAATATCGGGGTGATAGTGAATCTCCCTCTCCTCTTGAAAAGACAGGCTGGTAAGGAATACTGTCCATTTTCATCTGACAGGCGTTGTAGTATTGCGCTCTGGGTTGCTGTCCTCTCAGTTTTTGGAGTCTGAGCCTAGAGCAGGGCTGGCTTGAGCCAAACAGCAAAGTTGCTGCAAGCCCCATGGTTCCTTGCAGCAGATCTCTTAAATGGCAGAGGCTGAAGCAGTTTGTGTTCTCCATGTCTGTGTGCCCCTTGATGTGGCTGGTTAGGGCCTCGACAAGAGCCTGCCTCCAGTGACCAGCGCCTTTTCTGAATCGGCATGGTGACGGAGTGGTTGTCACGTTGGGCCCAGGCTGCTTTTATCTGGTTGAAAAACAAACCAAGCCCACGTGACGCTGCTTTCACCACCAGTGATTGCTCCCTTCTCATCGAGTCATCGCTGGAGCTGGGCTGGGGACTACTGGAAGGTGTGAATAATGTTTGTTTGGTTTTAGTTATCTAGTGCTAGCAGCATGAGGAGCGGGAGGACTGAAGCTGTGTCTGTAAGCACGCTGGTGGCCCAGGTGCAGGGGCTGACCAGGAGCCCAGCAGGGATGGGGGGACCAAACTGGTCCAGACTGGCAGCTGCTGCTCACAGCCGTGGGTTCGGTGACACGCAGCTAACAGCATGCTGTGGCAGGATGGGTTTTTTGGTTTAAGCTTCCCCACTGTTCCCAGACGTGACATACTGCCTCCTTTTATGTGCAGGATCTTCTGCCAGAGGCCTGCGAGCTGTGAGCTGGCAGGGGCTGCCCCTGCTTGGGGCTGGGTACCAGGAGCTGGGGGGGGCAGCACTGAGCCTTCACCCTGGTGCTGCTGCCAGTGGGATGCCAGCTTGGATTGCTTCTTGCGCACCCGGTCTGGCCATCGTGGCTGGTTTTGGGTGCAGTGCTTCTGGGGGTAGAGAGCATCTCGCTGCCTGTGAGCCTGCGGTGCTGCCCGAGTGTGCCCGTGAGTGCACGCTCTGCCTGCTTGGACCTGTTGCTGTGGATAAACTGAGTTCTCCAGCTGCTGTGGTGGGGCACAGGTGGCTTCTTTGATTGTAATATTTGCCTTGTCTGAAGGGGATCAGGTCACTTAATTTGTCTAATTGATAATCCCCTCTCAGTGGGGTCTGTACGCCCAGGCTCAGTACTTGTTGATTGTAGAATTGCTTTTGTTGCTGTGTAAGTTGCCCCCCCTCGCCTCCTCCCCCTCTGCTAAATTGAATATTGGCCTAAATCTGTAAGTCCTCTGTAAGAGGGCTTAGAAGGATTATTTTCGTACTAGATAGGGTCAATTTTAATAAATAAATAGGGAAAAAAAATCACTAGGGAACAAATAAACTGGTCTTCTAACCTCTGCGTTTTCTCTTTTTAATTTTCAACCTGAAAAACTGGATTATTTTTACTTAAGTTTTCTTTTTCTCCATTGCAACTGACAACTTTCCCTGAGGAAAAATTCATCATCTTGGCAGCCTGTTGTGTAATCCAGTACAAGATAATTACTGCTTGCTAAACCTCTAGTTTTGGATGGAGCAGCACTTGACAGAGCACGGACCCCCTTGCCATCTGTTTAAATTGTCTCTTGGTTTATTTTTTCCCCCCAATATCGGTAAATACATCCAGAATACATATGTAAATCAAACCTTAATATTCTGTTTCTGCTAATGTTACAGAGCTTTCAGTCTGAAAGTTTATGCTTATATTCTAGGGGAAAAGCAGAAATTACAGGGGGCAGAATTGTAGTTTGCTTGGGAAGGGTTGTTTTCTTCCCTTGTCTTCCAGTCGTGTGTGTGCCTAGTTCATGCAGCTGTGTATCAAGTGTGTCTGTGAACATGGCGTTTCATATCCATGGATGTCCCTTCCCACCTGTTCACTGTATGATTTTATAATTGAAATTTGAAAGTGTTTTGTGCGAAAGTGCTTTGAAGTTCTGAGAGATGAAAAATCTCATTTTCTTGCTGCTGTTGATACTGTCTGGGAATGCAGCTAGCGCAAAAGATTGCAATAAGGATGGAGGCTGAACGTAGTTACCTGCAGCAGGCTTCTTCGGGAGAAGAAGCTACCGAACCCCTAATCATGTTTGCCTCAGATCTTAGGATTGCGTTAGAAATGTTGAGATTACACGGCGCTTCAGCTCTACAGGCCAGACAGCTCCTGGGCTCCCCAGCAACTCTTGGGCTGCCAATTTCCTCTCCTGTTTGATTTTTTTAACTTAAATTTAAAATTGCTTTTTCCCTTAAAGTAGAAATAAATTTCGTAAACTTAAAATTTGCTATTGCTTTCTTGAGTATACGAGGGAAATTTATTTACATTTTGGAAACTCAAGAGCTTACGGTAGTTTACGGGAGCTTAATTTTCCTCTAAACTGGATGATGCTCTTGAATAAAAACACTCAGTTCTGCTCAGCTCTTCCTGCCTCCTTTCTGCAGGTCCACACTCCTTCTCATCTTTTTATTTCAGGTTTGACTGCCAAACAGATCTTTCACCTTTTACACTGTGAGGTATTGTTAAAGGGCTTGAGAAGTTGTAGCTGCAGCTAAAGTTTAGTTTAACTGCTCCATATTGCTTTCTCCTCAACTTCCTGAGGCCGAGGAGGAAGAAGAGTTGTGGTGGGACGGCATCAGCAGGAGTGGAAAAGCTGCGTTCTGTGAGATACAGGAAGGGCAGAAGCTTTAAAAAACAAAAATCTCCACAACAAACCTGTAACACGTGATGTGTTTATGCATATAAATGCTGGAAAGCCCCGACCTGACTGCTTCACCTCCTCGGCGTTACCCTGGTGCCAGTGGAGGAGCAGCAGCTTTGAGAGGCATTTTGCTGACGGGTGGCTCTCGTCCTTGCCGTTGTGTTAGAACTACAGGGGCGCAGTGCAGGTTTCCCTGCTGTTGTCCTTGGGTTGAGAGCCTCATAGGCAGGCTTATGCTGTGTTGCCAATGCAATAACAGCTCCTTAAAATCACTGGAGGATGCCTAAAAAGAAGTGACTTGCTGGTTTCTTGTGTTACTGCAGAGGAGGAGCAGCCAGGGAAAACACCGTGTTTTCTACTTAGTGGTTTGAGAGGTAAAATAACAAGCTGAGTCTTGTTCTCGCAGTAAAAAGAAGACGATAAAACCCAGAGGAAGTGTAGCGCTTAGACTACAATGCCTTCTTGGTATGTTTTTCCTCCTCCTTGAGAAGTTTGGGTGGAAATGACTCACTGCCAAATAAAGAGCTTGAAAATAGCCTGGGACACCTTGTAGGGCAAACAGGCCACTAAATGGCCTTGCTTGGACAGACTGTGTGCAGGATGGGAGTGGGTGTGGATGGTGTGCCCTGTGTTGAAGAGCTGGGAACAGCAGAAGTTTGGTGTGTGGGTATTGGAACTTTTTGATACAGAAAGCCAGTGTTTAGTTCAAGACTGGGGAAAGGCCATTGTCTCCTGCCTTGTGCTAAAGAGAGACTGCTAGACACTGTGTTTGTAATTCCTGCTGGGAAGCAAGGTGGGTCCGAGTCCTGTGTGTTCCTGGCACTAATAAATCCGTGTATTAAAGCATTTTCCCTGCCGTAGGGACAGCACAGATAACAGGGCGTTTGTCCAGGTGTACTTGGAGTGCAACATGATTTAAAGGACTTTGGAGTGTGCTGCGTTGTGCTCAGATGTCTAAAAGGTGAATGAGCTTCTCATCCTTTATTTCAAATCTGTGCTCTGAAGTATTTTGCTCCTGACTTAGTAGATGGGAGGCTGTGACCACAGTGTGAGCTAGGAGAGGAGCCTTACGGCAGGGAACCAGCTTATACAGGTGCATACTATAGTGTCGTTGAGCTGTATTCATCTGTAACTAGTCTTTTGCAGCACTGTGGCAGCAAACGACATCCCCTTTTGCTAGGGACCGTGTGTGCAGACGTGTGCGTGGTGTTTCCAGCCCTGCCAGGAGCATCTCGGCTCCTCCGAAGGGTGTGCAGCAGGAGGCAGGGAGGCGGGAGGCGCGGCGCTCTGGCGCTCCTGCTGCGCCTGCTGGGAGGAGCGCTGCTGGCACGCGGCCTCTGAAAATGTGACCTCCTGGATGCTGCTACGCTTGGAAATGTTGATTTACTCCGCGTGGGTGGGGATTGCTTTGGTTTACATTCCCGTCAGTGTGCAGAGCCTGTATGCAGGCATCTGTGCGTGAGTTCCGCCGGGGCCTCAAGGTGCTGCAGGCAGCGGCGTACGGCCGGCATGAGGAGCTGGGAGCGAGCTTCGGCCACCCCAGCGCTGCATGGAGCGAGTGGTTTGGGGCATGGCTGAAAGCTTCTGCCCTGGGCTCTGCTCGGATGGCGTGTCTGTCCTCCATCTGGTGGCTGCACAAGCTTTTTCCCAACGCGTCCCGCTTGCTTATCTATTTTTCCCTGTGCTTGTTTGCTGTGGATTGATTTTGTTCTCGGTGCAAAAGCAGCCTTACTCTAAGGTAACAGGCAGCAGCAAGTTCAAGTGTCTCTTAAATAACTGGATGGAATCTCTCTCTTATCTGCACTGGGGCTTTCTGAGAACTCGGAAGGAATTCCGCTGCTCACGTGCTGGTTAAGATGGGTGGTGTTCCCCTTCTAATATCCGGTTTAGGTGTAATCGTTCCAGTTATCCAAACCTGTGTACCTCAGATATAATCTCACAGACCTGCTTCACAAGATGTTTCTGAGCAAACAGATCTTCCTTAAGTAAAAAGTAAACAGCACAACCTCCCTGATAGTCGGTGTTAAGCCAGGGTACTCTAAAAGCTGTGAGCTGGGAACTCCTTCATGCTCGCCTTGTCCTCATCCAGTCGTCTGTTTGCTGTAGCCTTAAATTTGCACGCCCGCTGATGGCGTATAGAGTTATCAGCACTTGTAATATATAGAAGACTTGACTAATCTAATGATTCTTGTTTGTGCTATGGTAATTTTGTACAGATGTGAGTACTTGTTAATCTTCCAGTTCCTTTAGTTTTATTCCAACTTCAGCAGGCGAGGCTCATTTATCTTGTTAATTTGCTGTGAATGCGCTGTTGTTTGCTGTCTGAATTGCATACATCTCATTCAGCTTGAAGATTTAATTTGAAGATTGTACACTTGACATCTAAGGCACTTAAGGAGGGCTTGAAATTCCTTCTGCCATATGTGGATGCCACACGGCAGGTGTTCCCTTTGTGAAGCTCGTATTTTCAAAACACATCCCCTAAATAGGGCACATTGTTCTTTTGGCCATCTTCTGGACTTTAGTGGGAGCTTCCTTGGATTCATCCAAGCCATGACTTTGTCTCGTTCTCAGTAAGTGCATAACCTCTTTACTCTCCTCCAGTAGGAGCAATGCGTGCGTGGCAGGTGTAGTGGCCCAGAACTGTTCACTCTTATTAGTGTTTACAAATAACCTTCAGAGCATTGAGAGTCCTCGGCAGTCATTAAATAAGCGAGAAGTGAGAGCTCTTGGCACCTCTTGATGTATTCTGTCCCTGCTGGCATCACAACCTTGGGTTTTGTTCCCGCTGGAAATGCGGGGTAGTTTGAGAGGTATCCGTGCAGCTTAGGTGGAAGTCACAACAATATTCTGCTCAGAACAGCTTTTTTGCTAATATTTTTTCTTGCAAGTAGCTCTCATGTTGAGAGGCTGGAGAATGCAAATTGTATGTGTGCGCTTATGTGTGTGTTGTTCATAAAGCATTTAAGAATGTAAGAGGATTGCTGAGATTGAATTACTGTCTCAGTTGTATGGCTTTCGCCCTAGGAGTATATAAATATTTTGATTATAAAGCATGTATCAGTTTGTGTTTAATGATTAACTCATGTTTAGAAGGGAGACGCTTATGGTTTATGTTTGCATTTTATACTTATTTTAATCATGCTTTGTTTTTTTTTAATTGCAGCAGCTGTTGCCGGGTAAAAAGTTTTGGGAATCTGATGATTCCAGCAAAGATGGACCAAAAGGGATATTTCTGGGAGATCAGTGGAGAGACAGTGCTTGGGGAACATCAGGTAGCTCAATTATTTACTTAATCTAGTTGGGGTTGAACACAGAAATGTGCAATTCATCTATTCAAAATTGCTGGCCAGTCTGGATGACAAATTTTTTTAAGAAAAAAAATAAAAGCATCTCTTTTATGTGATAGAAAAGTTTAAAAAGCCACATTGCTTTGTGATAGAGATAAAAAGATATCCATAGCTATAAAAAGAAATTGTCTAACTGAACGTATGTTTATCTGCTTAAAAATTGTAGATTGCAACTCAAATTTGAATTTAAACTTTCTCATGCATTTTCTGCCCTAGGATGGATTAAAGTTTGAACGAAGATGTTAGAGAACAAGATTAGTGGGGGGATAAAAACAATTTTTAAATACTTAACCAACCAAAGCTCAACAACATAAATTTAAAAATAAATAAATAAAGCGATGTTTTGAATTAGCTGTGTTGAAGTTTATCTGCCAAGAATTTTGTTCTTGGATGAGAGACTGTCCCATATTTTGAACTAAAGGGGAAAACGTTCAGGTTTGTTTTAGTTAAATGGCAAAAAAATCACATGCATGTGCTGAATTCGAAATGCTAACCTTTTACTCTTTATTTTCTGTGCTTTCCATGTGTACTGAATAAGCTCCTTAGACACTGCTGAGTATCCTGGGCAGTTTCCAAACAACTGTGCAGAACTACAGCTCCAGAGGAGAGCAACTTTACTGTTGTTTTTTTTAGTGTTTTTTTTTTTTTTTTTTTTCCTGCCAAAAATATCCTTATTGGAGCAAAGGCATTGGGATAGAAAGACTATTCTAGTAAACTGTGCGATAAGAGCATTTTTTATTGTTTAAATTTCAAAATGGCTGTGAAAAAGGGTTGTATCTTCTCAAAATCTACTTGGCTGAACCTTGCAGGCTGGCTGAGTGCTGGGGAGACTTCGGGGAGCTGCAGCCTCCAGCCGTTTGGCCTGCCTGCCTGCAGGGGGTCTCCCTAGCAGCACGTGCATCCAGCCCTCAACAGCAACTTTTATTAATGTAAACTGAAGTTGAGGGGGGATTAAAAAGGGCTGGAGCCAGACTCTACAGTAATAGCTGAGACTTTCCCCTTTGCTGGGCTGGCTGCACCCACTAGCCAAGCAGGGTAGACGTGGGGGAACTAACCTCCTACGCTGGCTGATCACAGATTTCCATGAGTCAAAGCCCTCAGTCTCACTTCTTCCTTTGTTTATTCTCAATTAATCCTGTGCACCTTGCAGCCTTTATTCCTTAGCCGTGACCTGCACTGCTGTCTGTGAGTCAGGGAAGTCACAGTTTCCCCTTTTGCTCATCTAAAGCGAAGAAACAGCCGTGGTCTGGCAGTTGGCAGTGACCTCGGGGAGTGAGGAGCACGGTTTGGAGGTGGGGTGCAGAAGTGTCCCGGCCCAGAAGTCTGCTTTGTTCCATGAGCAGTAGAACTGATGAAGCCTGGCCTTCTGTAACGTACCTTCTGCTCCATGCCTTTCCCCTTCTGTCTGTGTCCCCAGTACAGCAGGCATCCCACATGGCTTTGGTTCTTCGCTACTTTAGCTTGTGGTAGTTTGAGAGCACTTAAAGCCAGTACCACTGAAAGAAACAGTCCTGTCTGATGCAGGCTGCTCCCTTCTCCTCGTGGTACAGTTAGTTACGCAGCAGTGTGATGAAATCTGCCGGGGAATTGATCTATGTTAAAACCACCTCCTGTTTTTGTTAGCTTTATCCCAGAGAAGCCTCCTCAGCCCGCTTTACTTGCAGCCACAAAGATGCTCGCGTTGGCTTGAGGGAGAAGGCAGGGAGCGCAGCTAGGAGCAGTGATGGAATTTCTTCTCTTGCTGGCTTGTGCCTTACAAGAAAATGACAGTATCGATGTCATTCCATGTCCCTTCCACCATCCCCTGGCACCTGCTATGTCTTCTGCCTGTAATTTTTGACTGGCTGCTACCAGTCTGAACACGCAGGAGCTGAGTACGTCTTCCCTTCCCTCGTTGGGGTGCAGGGTCACCTCCTGCCCAGGCAGCAGTTTTTGCAGAGCCTGCTAGGACTTGGAGACATCTCTCCTCAGTCAGCTCTGGTAGGATCTCAAACCCTCAGACTGCAGAGGGGATAAAGGGATGGGGCTGGTGCAGGAGGCCAGGGGAAGAAATGAAGTTCTCAAACTTTTTCTTGAGGAAATAATAGCTGAGAGAAACTGTGATCATGAGTTATGAGAATGCTAACTCATATGACCAAGAAAACAAATGGCAGCTGGTGTAACCATAGGATGATACTTGAAGTGACAGTTAAAGCAGGGACTGATTGTTTTTCCCACTGTATTAACACAAGAGTTTTATTAAATGTAAATACTAGAACTTTTTTTTTTGTTGCATCCTTTACTTAGACACAAATTTCTGAAATTTTATGATTTTAGTGTTTGAATGCAGTTGTCACTTGTAAGCTTTACATGTCCTAGTATTTTATGAATGAGAGAGCAATCCGTCTCTTTCCAATGGACATCAGCAGAGTCAAAAAGCTGGCGCTTCTTAGTACAGTTAAGACACTAGAGTACGTTTTAATGACTTGCCTCCTTGAATAGTTGGATCTGCTTATAAGAATTGCACATGTTTTTGTTCCAGATCACTCTGTTTCCCAACCAATTATGGTTCAGAGAAGACCTGGTCAGGGCTTTCATGTGAATAGTGAAGTCAACTCAGTGCTTTCACCACGGTCAGAGAGTGGAGGACTTGGAGTTAGCATGGTGGAGTATGTGTTGAGCTCATCTCCTGGAGATTCCTGCCTAAGGAAAGGAGGATTTGTAAGTGTGCCTGATTCTGAACTTTGAGTTCCCATTATTGTTGTTTTCTCCATTTGCTGCTTGGTTTGTTTGTTTGTCTGTTAATCCATCCCTAGAGGCAGATGTTCCTTCTTCCTTTTATGTGCTCCAGTAGCTCTGCAGTCTCCGTTAAACAGCTAGGCCAGCAGTTCGGCTCTTCTCGACTGAGGGGTGCAGTGTGGGAGGCGGCTGTGAAGGACGGGGAGGTTGCTGGCGTTCCCAGCGCTGAGGATAAGCACACCTACAGTAACGCCATCTGAGCTCGTGGTTGGGAAAGTATGCAAACGTACCTATAGCGAGCAGCGTGGTTCTTGAGTGAGCGTGTGGATGCTTTGTTGCTGGCTAAGAACAGAAAGCTCCATGTAACGATGCTAGAGATGTAATGTAGCTGCAAAAGCCACTCCAGGTTGGGAATGCTTTCAAGGGCATATTGTTTCCTGGGGAGGAATGCATTAGTTACGGTGCTCGGTGGGGTGGGGAAGAGAGTGCAGTCACTGCTGCCACGAATGTAAGGATGTGGCAGGAGAGGCATCATTGAGTCCTGTCCCCATACTGGGGGGGAAAAAAGAGCTGCATCTCAGCTCCGCCTCGTCAGCCGGGTGCTGGGTCTGTCGGAGAACAGAAAAGCTGAGTAGGTTTGTTACCGTTGGAAGACTGCCATGCTCATCCCTTCAGGGAGATGGTTTGTGGTCTCCTTCATCCATCCTCTTATTTTTGACCCTCATTAGTGGGTACCTGATAACTTTCTTGAATTCAGAACCTAGGAAAGATGACTTGGGGGAGGGGGAGCAGTCAGTGGAGGAAGCAAATTTATCCAGAATTGGGGTTAGGGAGGTGTCTGCTCTGCAGCAGTGATGGTCAGGATGTCAGTTCTGGAGCAAAGGGAAAATTTGTAAATACCGCATTGTGTGGGTGAAAATAGGGCTCTGAAATTGTTTGTAATTGGCATTTCTAATTCTGCTCTCTGATTTTAGTGAAGAATGAATTAATTTTATTTAAGAAGAAGCATCAGAATATCATTGCTTTTAAAATAATCTTTTTTCTAAGTATGGGGGGGAACCTACCTCTCCAGCCCCCCCCCCCCCCCCCTCCCCC
>CM021719.1:1536230-1580521 GCA_011074415.1 Stictonetta naevosa
AAAAGAGAATGGAAAAATGATGTAGTTGATACAGGGTTCAAATGCCCTGGTATGTATGTGGAGTGTTTTTCCCTCTATTGAAGTGGAAGAGAGGGTTTGAATGTCTGTCTTTTGACAGCACCAAAACTATCTATGATAAATATGTTTATATGCCCCTTGCTGTTTTTTTATGATAAATTATGTTGTTTTTCCTCTCCCTTTTGTTGTTCAAAATTGTGCCCCTGGCATAATCACCCTTTATTCTTTTCCCAAGTGAAATAAAATGCAGACGTTAGGGGTGGGAAAGCTGCAGATGCTATGCCACTTACAAAATGCTCAACAAGAAATTAAATCATTTTTACTTTTTATTCCCCTGCAAAAAGTGCTTTGGGTTTATATGATCTGAACTAGTCATTGACTCGAGTGCTCTTAGGAGCTGCACGGTGGAGATCCCTGTGCAAATCACCGTAATGCCCCCTGAAAGCGAGGCAGCCGTGTGGCGGTCCTGTTCGGTCCCGTTCTGCTGGGGTACGTGCACTTGCCCAGCCAGTTACCGCATCTCTGACGTGGAGACATTAACTGATGGAGAGGCTCTAGTTCAGTTCATACACCTTCGTGCACGCTGTTGTGTTTAAAAGCTCCTGAGTTAATTTTGAAGTGTGCCCAAGTCCCATTTATAAAGAGGATTTGGGTAAATATTCTGTAAAATTACCTTGGGGTGGGATTTTTTTAGAGCTGATAGAGTTAGACCCTGATTTACTGGATGGAAGAAGCTGAACAGGTAGCTGAAACCTCTTTTGGAAGGGAATGAGAACTGATTCCCTTGCTTCTTTGATTATAATTTATGATTTTGCTCTTTTTATGTTTTTATTTGTAAGAACTAATGTTCAAAAGTAACGTACTTTATTGTGACATGTTTCTTTGATTCGTTAACATCTTGGAATGAAAGTAAAATTGATCTGAAACCTAAGCTTATTAAAATAATGTCTCTTTTGCCTAGGGGCCAAGGGATGCAGAGAATGATGAGAATGACAAAGGGGATAAGAAAAATAAGGGCACATTTGATGGCGATAAATTAGGAGATCTGAAGGAGGAGGGGGATGTGATGGATAAAACAAATGGTTTGCCTGTGCAGAATGGAATCGACACAGATGTCAAAGACTTCAGGTATGTGCACCACCAGTTAATAATTAATCAGTGTCACACTTTTCTGAAAGATCTTTCGTGCTCTGGGAACAGTAGTGAAAAGCCTTTGGCTCACTGAAGCAGTGTCATAAGGACTATCGCATACACAGGGACGTGCTTGTGAGGAAGTGGAGGATAACTGATGGCCTGCGCACACACCTAGTTCTCTGTTGTGTAGCCTTGCTTTGTTTTCACATGTAGTTTTGGCTACTTTGCATGGGGTTCTTCTGGAAATACCTACCGAGATGTTGACCCTGCCTGTAGACTGGTCTGAGCTGTAGCTGAGTTCTTGGACTTGTTCCTTGGAGCTCTCGAGATTAAGGCCTTGTGAAATCTGGGCTATTGATAAAATCAAAGAACGCATTTCTATTTCTTGCTAGCTCACCTGCTTGCTGAGCCTTGTGTTGGCATGTAGAAAAACTGCAAAAGGAAAACAAATACACTGTGAGACCATACTGCTGGCCCTTGAATAGAGACAAACCATTTCTCAGTTCAGCTCAGTGCTTATGTTAGGTAAACAGGAAACCATGGCAGCTATTCCAGAAAGGTTTCAAGTGAGTTACAGTGTCAGAGCTTTACGTTGTTAATAGTTACGGAATAGCTTTATGAAAAATAACATTGCCATTTCTGAAACCCTGTCTTGTTATGGCTCTCTTCTCACTTGAGGTGGAAAAAAAAAAAGAGTATTCGTACACTAGTACTGTAGCAGGTCTTTGAAGTGCAGAGGGCTGGGGACTTTGGGGTGTTTTTTTTTTTTTTTTTTTTTTAAATACACAGATTGTTCTGTAGAATTCATACCAGGAGGGTCTGGAATAGCTGCCTACATCTTTTTTTTTTATTTTTTTTTTCCCCATCATCCTCGAGTATCTCTGGGTAGTAGTGTCTGTTGCTTAGAGCTGATGCTGTGTGGCAGAGCATTACATGGATGTTCCCAGTGACGGATGTGTTTTCTCTCCGTGTAGCCGCACACCTGGTAATTGCCAGAACTCTGCTAGTGAAGTAGATCTGCTGGGTCCAAACCAGAATGGATCCGAGGGCTTAGCCCAGCTGGCGAGTACTAATGGTGCCAAGCCGGTGGAAGATTTCTCCAACATAGAGTCCCAGAGTGTTCCTCTGGATCCCATGGAGCATGTTGGCATGGAGCCTCTTCAGTTTGATTATTCTGGCACTCAAGTACCTGTGGACTCAGCCGCAGCCACCGTGGGGCTCTTCGATTACAATTCCCAGCAGCAGGTAACGTATCGACAAGGTTCCTCTATCGGAGCCGTCCTGGGGTTAGCGTGAGCTCAGGCTCTCACACTGGGGTGTTACGAAGGAAGACGTAGGATGGTTTCATCGTTCATGTGCCATACGTGTGTCTGCAGAGTGCTGCACGTATCCTTCTCGTCTGCTCGACGTAGGAGACCTACATGCATGGCAGGTGTAAGGGTCTGTAGCGAACAGTTAGACACGGCTGGTGATTGACAATCTGTAGCTTTTGAGTAAGCTTGCCTTGAAGAAGAGCTTTTAATTAGTGAGATGTACTAAGCAACAAACCCCTCGAGCCCTGAAGGTGACTTAGAGGCCAAACCACTGCTCAGCCTGGGTGCTGCAGCTCTGCTTTGGGGTCTCGGCAGTACTGATCAGAGGAGGCTGAAGGGATGGTGAATCTGAACCAGCTCGATCATACTGGAGCATGGCTCAAAACCTGGGGTCAGAGTCCAGCACCACAGAACTTTATCTCAGCCCAGCGGGTTTGTTTGACCTTTTCTCCCATAACAGCCCAGACTCCTCAGCCCGGGCAAGTAAGGCAAGTCCTGGCCTTGCTGTTTGGCCTCTCTTGAATGCTGGGCCTAGATCCAGCGATTGCCTTGTAATCTGCTCCTGTTCCTGCCCGTTTGGGTAACAACTGTAAATGTTTATTGCTTTCCTTTTGTAAGTGTAATATCCTTCAAAGAAGAATAAAATCCTTTGTTGGAGCTTATTGCAGGAGTATATTACTAGCCCTGGGTTTCCTGAAATATCTGATCGTTTTTTAGCAAAACAGCCTGACTGACACGGTGCACAGAGGTAGGACTGTTGCCATGTTTATACAAAAGCCCTTCCTTCGGAGACTTATCGTAGTCTTAAAGGCAATGTAAATAACCGTTATGGTTTAGTCGGTTGTTCTCTTATGTAGCACGTTGGGGAGGTTAATGGAGGAAATTTTTTTAATGATTAAGCTAAATAGCCGCTGTATAGCTCAGAAAGGAGAAAAAAGCAAGCTGTTCTCAAGTCTTTGTCTTACTCAGGTGTAGGACCTTGAATGCAAAACTTACTTTGGCTTTTTTAAACAATTAAACAATGAAACTTGTTTTTTAAAGAACCATTAGGTATAGGAAAACAACTGCGGAGATGTGAAGCCTGTTCCTATTTTGTCTAGCAGTATTTTCTATTTAAGGCTCATTTACAAGTTAGATTTTTTTCCTAGCCTTTAAAAAAAAAAGGACTAAAAACCTGTTGAAGCAAAGCATATCTGGAAAGCATGTTTTACCAAAGTGGATCTCTGGGTTCAGGCTCTGGATGGCCCTGTAGACATGCCTGTGTTTTCTCTGTAGAGTGCATAAGTAATACCTGTGTGGAGCTGATGTAATCTCTATGTAATCATCCTTAAAGCTTTTTTCTGTGTCGCCTGTGAAGCCATGGTTCTCTGTCGTTCCTTTAAACCAAAATTTGGTGGCAGAGCGGGATGTCCTGGTGCTCTGAGTGTGGCCGGGTGCCCGCTGCATCGGTCCGCCACACTCAGCGCTGGCTGGGGCACGCTGAGGGTAGGCAGGGCAGGCTGCGCAGTGCAGGCTGTTATTTTAAGATTCCAGCTTTGTTGCAACAGCTACTCACAACGACAGTAAGCACAAATGACAGGCTTTTGTAAGCATAAGAATTGCATTAAAGATAGGAAATCATTCTTAATTTTTTTTTCACTGCCACACGTGGCCTCTCACTGCACGCTGGCGTAAGTGCAGCATGCCTTGGCTCAAAGAATCGGACCCATTTCCTTAATATGTTATATCCAGCAGCCAGGGTTCTTTACTATTTGCTGTAGCTTGTGAGAAAGAGGTCTGTCTTTTGAAAGTACAGGGCTTTTTCCATTCATTTGTCAGAAAAACATCCCGAGTATCCTGAACAAAAAGATCTCTTTAAAAGCATCTTTCTTGGTCCATTGGGAAGCGTCATATACTTTGAAGGGATTACAAGCAAGTGCAGCTAAAAGCAATATTAAGAAGGGAAGGTCTTAATCATGTGTAATCTGATTAGAGATGTCAGATGTTTATATTGCAGAAGAAACTGGATTACAGAAATCTAATTGTGCAGTGTTTCCATAACTGTGTAACACAGCCAGTGCTGTTCTGCTTTCCTGGAATTCCTTCTGTGAGCTCCCCCACGTGCTGCTAGTGATACTTCACTCATACACCTGTGTGAGAGAGAAAATAGCCTCAGTTTCTGAAATGTCAAGTGATACTGCTGAACCCTCCAAAGCTACGCCACTTGTTTGTGGGTTGTCACCGAATGCCATTTGTAACAGGTTGAAATGCACTGTGCGTGGATTTGTTTGAATTCCAGCTAATAGCTCTTTAAGGAGTATTCTTCTCTCTTTTTTCCACTTACTGGACACCACAATTTAACATGGAAATGTAGTTTAACCTTAATTTAATGTAAGTGTCTGAGTAAGATGACAGTCTTCTATTGGAGTTTTCATTTTGGTCTTCTGTGAATTTTTAGAATATAGGTCTTTGTTGTCAGCAGTGCATTGAGGCCTTAGTAACAATTCCATTAAACACGTAGGGTTGATGATTCCCAGAGCTCGTGTGGCGTAGGGGCTTATCTGGCTAAGCACAGCCTGAAATTCTGACCGTGTTTGTTGGCTCTGCTCCCTTGTGTATGTTACAGGCAGCACACAACCCTCAGCTGCACAGAGTTCTAGCTGCTCACACACCGCCTTCTGGGTAAGTCAGATCTTGGTTGGGAGGCTTAGAGAAACTGCATTTTTAAAGCATCCAGAGGGAGAGAGAGGTCACTGACTGATGCTGCCCGAGTCTAGGGCTTAGGTATCAACATTCACCTGTTCTGTCTTTGAAAGGGAAACTCCGTAAAGATTTGGGAGGTTTTCTGCAGCCAGAAGGAATCCAGCCCTTCCTCCTGCCTGCAGCACGGTGTAAGCAGCCAAGTGTTTGCACGTGGCTTTACAGAAGCTCAAGAGCATGGTCTGGGGAAGTAACGATAACGTTGCTGGAGCTACATTGTTAGTTTTCTTACTGAGTTTAGGATGCAGATGTAGAGATTCTCATTCATTTTTTTCTTAAGCAGATGAAAGGGCTCTGCCCTGCCACTGTGTTCCATATTCTTCCCTTCTGTTACACCAGTTCAATTTTAGGTGAAGGAGCATCCTTTCAGTATCCCTCTCTGGGTCTTTGTGATCTCACGGCTGTCGCAGCAGCCATTTGCAGGGCGCGCTGGGTACTGCGCCTTCGTTTCAGCAGCGGAAAAATGCACGAAGCCTGTGTGGGTACCTGCGGGGCTGGAAGTCAGAGTCAGCAGTGATCAGCTGTGGTCACAAGAGGGAGAGAGGGCAAGCAGACAGTGATGATGATAAAAAATATCAGGTCAAATATTTATGCTTTGAGGGGCTTTTTTGCTACTGCTGATAATTTAAAAATGAATTATTGAGTTGCATTTTGGAGGTGTAGAAATCATTGCACAAGTAAGTTGGGCAAAAGAAAACTTATTTTCAGTGGAGATAATGATCCTAAGGGAAAAAAAACCCACTTACCTAGCCATTTCTTCCACTGTTCACCTTCATAGAACTCAGCTTTGTGTGATGGAAGATCTGATATTGGGGATGCAGGAGCATGAAAAATTAAAAGTTTCAGTCAAGTGTTTGCAGCTGAAGGAAGCTAGAATATTTGATGACTGAATTCAACCCAAAAGCAGACCACAAATGCAAGCACGGCTGTTCTAGATGCATCTGGAGCAATGAAGCAGTTGAAGGTTGTTTTTTGTTTTGTTTTTAAACTCTGCTGGTTCTGATCCCAGCGACATGCTGCTGGAGTCTCCGACAGCGCCGCTATCCTTCATTCCATTTTCTGTAGGTCATGGTGTCCGTGATGTGCTTGCTTTATTTAACTAAGCGATGTCGCGAAGTATTTGATCCAGCTGCTAATGACAGATGATATATTAGTGAAGATTATACCCCTTGCAAGCACTCAGCTTTGTGTAAGCATGAAGTATTGTTGAATGGTGTTTAATTAAAAAAAAAAAAGGCAGGGGGAATGTTTTCTGAGTAAAGAGTGCAAGGCATGTGTTTTGGCCATCCTGAAGTTAGGCCCAGGGAGGTGATAAAAGACCTGTGGATCTGATACGTTTTCCATTCAGCATTAGGACCCTCCTTGGATATGTGGAGCCGCCCTGGTATGTTTGGGGTAAGCAGTCTTTGGGGAAGGCGTAGATCGTGTTCCCCCGGGTATTGAGGTTCCAGATCTTAAATCTCGGTCTGATCTGTTGCATGTTGTTTCTCCTTCTGAATCTGTTTAGAAAAAGAAAAGAAAATAGGGTATCACCTTTTCGCCCTCCGCGTATTTTCTACTTAAAAAGCACAGTTGCTTATCCTCTTCTTAGGAGAACCATGTTCAATTTTCACTTACAAAACCCCCTCACTTCCTAACTGATTCTGTACTTGTTGATAGCTGCAAGTTTCTGCCAGAAATCTGGGCGGAATTGTTATTGCTGCTTTTGACAGCTACAGCTTGGTTGTCTTGCTGGAGACCTGAAAGGAGGGCAGAGATAATAGGTGTGAAGACTCCATAGCATTTAGGCCCTTTCTATTTCCAGGTGATTAGAGAGAGAAAACACTTATCACAGCAGCTTGTGAAGTCATTCACACTTCAGAAATGATCGCTTTTGGAAATAAATGGGTATGAACATTGCTTCTGGCTATTTTCAGTGGCTATCGGCATGTTTTGAATGTTTTTACTGGAGATGAACAGTGGGCTGCTAACATTCTGATTCAGGGAGTTGTGTTTACGTAGAGGCATCTAGTGGGGCACAGGAAGCTGGGGAGGTAAGTTTAGCAAGGGTCTGGATGAATGAAAAAAAAGTAAAAACACATTTTCTTTTAAAAACTTAAGTACTCCTTTTGTATTGATGATGACTGTCTCAGTAACACTGCACATCGCTCCTAAGGATTGCAGTGAACAGTAAGTTGGCAAACTTGCATGTGCCTCGGGTGACGTAAGCAGAAAGTCCCAGGGTCTGTTTTCTGTCTGTGGGCAAAGAAGAATTCTCTCTCCTTGCCTGGATTTACCTAGGTGATTCTGGGGATGAAGGCAGGAAGGGAAAGAAAAAAGCATGTTGTCCCTCGTTTGTCCGAGGGGCTGTGGGCTCCTGACTCTGGAGGACCTCTGAAGCTGTCTCTAGAGTATCATCTCTCCTGCTCCAGGTTTACACTCTGCCGCTGTCTCGCTGGCCGTTTGAGAACATCTCTGAAAGTAGCCGGATGGTGCAGCTGCGTTCTCAGTGTACTTGGTGGTGTTTGAGCTCTGATAAATGCTGTGGCAGCCACCAGTGGTCCCCAGGCTGCAGTTAGGGGTGTGTGTGCCGGAGGAGCTGGGAAGACGAGGCTTTTGAGTATCATGCAGAGAATAGCAGAGAAAACCCTGGGTAGCGTTTAGCTGTATTCCAGAAATACTTCCTTTTTAGGCAGATTATCATGGGCAATTGGTTTCAAATACGGTTTTGTCATTTCATTTTGAAATGTTTCCTGTTACAGTGGAGTGTCTGTGGCTGTGGAAATAAATCTAGTATAAAGGAATTGCTTTAAAAGGCAGTGAGAGAATGCTTTTTGTGCTTGAGTAAAGGATCCTATTTGTTCTTTTGTCCCTTCAGTTGTTCCAAAGACCGAATGCACTTGCTGTTCAACAACTAACAGCAGCCCAGCAGCAGCAATATGCGTTGGCAGCTGCCCATCAGCCTCACATAGGTAAGTATAGCACTCGATACATTGCCTTGTAGTAGATGTCTGTTAGCCCTCAGAACATCCCGGGAAAATGGCAGCAAAAAAGATTGGGTCGATTTTAGAGAATCCTAAACATGTTTTTGCAACTGGTAAGTACTTGACACACAAGCAGAAGAATATTGTTTGAAGATTTACTTGAAAAAATCTGGAGATGTCTTTTGTGTGCTTCAAAAGCTCTAGAGCATTCTTGTCTGGAAGGAATGGCACTCAGTCTTGCTGAGAGTGCTGTTCAGTAATGAGAGCATTTTGAAGTGCTTGCTTGCTATGAACTGGGCTAAGCAGCACAGTGAAGTGAGGGAAAAATGCGCAGTCCAGTGGATGTCTGAATGTGCTTCCTGTGGTTCAGCTTTAAAATTAACGTTTAAATTATCACAGGGTAGAATTTTAGGCTGCCTGGGGTCTGACTTTAACTTAAAGCTGTAATTTATGCAAGCACATGATCCGTATTATTAACAGTATGGATTGACTGGGAAGAAAGCACTCGATCCTCTGCAGAGAAAGAGGAGAACTGTGAAAGGGGCTACTCCTAGATGATTAGAGTTGAACTATCTCAAGGTTAAATGTTTTTAGCACAATGGGCAAATTAATCAGTAATTCTTGGTACCCAGAAGCCCAATACAAATGTGTTATGGCTCTCAGCTCTGTGCAATGCAGTTATGTAGTTTTTGGAGTTCAGGGATAGACCTGAATTAAAGTTCTTTGGCTTTAACTTATTCTCCTTCACCTTTACCTCCCCACTATGTTCCCCTCCTGCCCACCAGTAATTTCTCTAATGATTAACTGTTTCCTTGCAGCGGAGGGCAATGCCTGCAGGCACTGAGCAGGCGCTGTCACTGCCATGATGCTGTCCATACATTGCTGAGCTCCTTCCAAACTAATGTATTGAGTGCTGGTATTGTGTAGTTGGCCTGGAGCTCTGAAAGTAGGCTAAACTGGTTCTTGATTAACCTGCTACTCAGAATAAGCAATTAGATAGCGTTAATATCTAGCTGGTGTTAATAATCGCTTAAACAGTGAGGGTTTATCTGCACTGCAGAGGTACCTGAGCAGGTATGGGTACTATATATAGACTGCTTTGCCAATTTAGCCTTCCTTAGGGGCACTGCATTGTTGGAATTAGGTTGTTTTTTTTAATGTAAACTGTATTCTCTGTAGTTTGCTATAATAAGACTCTAGGAAACACAGTGGCTACTCACTGCCTATAGAGAACAACCTATAAAAAGCTTGAAAATACTGAAGCAACGTGAGCCTTTCTTCCATGCTGTTCAGTCAGACAATTTGTCAGCCAAATAGCCAGAGGTATTTTGGTAGGGCTTCAGTTCTAGTCAAGTCTGTTTTTACTGACAGGTATGTTTTCAGCAGGTTTAGCTCCTGCTGCCTTTGTCCCCAATCCATACATCATCAGCGCCGCTCCTCCAGGCACGGATCCGTACGCAGCCGGACTCGCAGCAGCTGCAACGTTAGGTGAGGTACTTCCAGTTGTCTGTGCTTTCCTTGCCATGTTCTGTACCAAAACTGTTCTCGAGGCTCTGCTGATTGTGGCAATAAATCATTAGCACACTGTAATTTCCGCAGAGAAATAATTGTGTATCATTGTGGAGTTGAAGTGGAATTTGTCTTGGAAACCCTATTTTCTTTAGATTAAATGTGATAATTCTTGTATAGCACTTCCTATGGGCTCTCTTTCTGTTGAGGATAAAAAAGCAGAGCAAATCTGAAGTGAAGCACTTGCAGAGATAAATGTTGTTACATGTTTGGGATGCTTTGGTAACTGACAGTAGTGAAAGGTACCTTCGTAAATACACTTTTAAATGCTATAAAGATGGAGGATGTGTTTTTCCTGCCAGGAATATTGTATCTTGTTGCTGCTTAGCTTGATTTACTGCAGTGTATCCTGCAAATGATAGCTTTTCCCTTTGCTAGCTGCCTCTTAAAAATGTATGCTTTTTAGATTCAGTAGGTGAAAACATGCCGTGTCTGCTGTGAGGCTTACGTGATGAATATGTGGCTTTCCAGATGGCAGGCAGAGATGGTGGTTCTAGTCTTTGTGCAGGATCTTTCTCCCAAACGTTCGTGTATCAGTTTCCAAATTCTTTCCAACTGTCATAGCCAAAATTGTTGTATCTCGAGATGACAGCTCAGTAAAACAGCTTATCAGACGGTGTGAAGAACACATTGCACGTTGAACTTCTACTGCATATGCCACAAAGTTCTGGCCTTAGCGGTGAGGACAAAAGAAGAATGTACTTTCAGAAGAGTATTTTTATAATCATGCTTCACTTTCCCTGTGCCACCTGGAGTGGAAGCCTTCTTGGTTTTAAATAGAAGCTGCTTAGTTCAGAGCAGTGGTTATTTTTTAGTGAAGGCTGCACACCGTTGCCGCGCTCCACTTACGTGTAGCTTGCACACTCATTGCAAATCTCTTCTGCTGTGAGATAGCTCGTGCCAAATGGGAACCGTGAAACCTTGGGTGTACGTGAGCATAGCGCTCTGTCAAACAGCATTGTAGGTTTGGGCTGTGACTCCTTACAGCTTTAGCAGCTGTTAGGTAAGTGCTGCTTAGCTTCTGAGCTTTGGGGCCAGTACCAGGTCAAGCTCTGAAATGGGATTTTAGCAAGTGCTACCTGCTTGTATGGCGTTTTTAATAGATCACAGGGAAGTATGTAAAGAATCGAGTTTGTAATTCAAAGATGTGAGCTTTGGACTTCTTTGGCTGTTGTGAATTTTGTATGCTGATTGCATAATAACAACGGAAGATAAGTGTAGGTAACAGCATGTGGGCAAACAGATGATGCTGTGATTGAATGGAGGAAAGCCAAGAGCTAGAGTACAAGGATATTTCTAATAGTCCACGAGTCAATAAATCATCATGTGATGAAGAAAGCGTAACAATGAATGAATGACCTGAACTCATTGTGGAAAATGTAGGCAGCTGTAGTCAGGTCTTGGCGGGGAAGAGGGTGCTGGAACAGGATCAGGGCCAGTTACAGTCAGAAGAGGGCTGTGGGGCACTTCTTAAGTATTATAGAAGAGGATTCTGGGTGGCCTTTTTGTGTCACCTTAATGTGCCTAAAGCTGGTGTTTGTTCTTAAGCAGTACCCTGAAGTTCAGCAGAGCAGGAGGTCAGTGTCTTGATTTCATAGAAGGACCACGTGTAACTGCTGCTGGATTTCTAGGAAATGGCAATCGTGTTTTCAGCCCCCCCATTCCCTCCTACCCTTTTCTCAGCAGTGTTGAAGCTGCAACTGCCTGAATCTCTGACGGAGGCCTTATAAATCTGAACTAGGAAATCCCCCTCAGGATATCCAAAGCTTCCCAAAAAACTGGCAGCAGAGTCTCAACTTGAATAATTTTTAAACTTTCTGGCTCTTGAAAACGAAGCGAAAGTGTGTAATGCACTGCGATGTGCTCACAGCGTGACACCACCGAGAGATGTGAGTTACTTGGTCGGTTGTTGGGCTTTGGAATGGCTAAAAATGGCAACGCAACAAACTTCGCTTCTGGGGGGTGTTTGTTTTAGTGAAGGCACCTTTTCTGTCTAGACTCAGAGCAGTTTGGAAAGCCTTTCTGTAATAAGAATGAGCGATGCACTGCAGGGGGGTGGAACTAGTTAGCTGTTCAGAGTTACAAGTCAGACGGCCTTCCTGATTTGTATGGGAGCATTAAATTGGGAAGACTTGGAGAAGTTAATGAGATGGAAGAAATGAGTTTGGAGTTGTCGGTAGCCTATTGTTCACAGTTTCTCTTAAGAGTGGAGGGGAAACTTTTGTGTGTTTTATGGCAGAGATGATTCTGCCAATTAAGATTTGATCATTATGGCCGCTTTTTCCTGATTGTAAGGCTGTCAGCCCTGTGATAATACTCTGTTCTTCTCAACAATAGCAGCACTTAAAAGAAGAGCAAATCTGAATAGAGGGAAGTGCTTCCTAGACCTAGGGAAATAGCTTGCGAGTATAAATTTGGGGGAAGATGCTGCTGTCTTCAGGAAGTATTGTGAAATGCATTCTGTCATTTGAGAGAGATGTCAACAACAACAAAAAAGAAATTTCGCCTTTAGATTTTCCCTCTAAGTTGGGAAATGTTGGTTCCTTCTGAGGTGATACGTTACAGGTAGAAAAGTGTTTCTGTTCTTTGTAGAAAGTGGATCCTGGAATAATCTGCACGCAGGAAAAACAGTGCTCCTAGACTGAAGGTAGAGTCTGTTTGGATGTGTCTGTGCTGGGCTTCTCAAGCTTGGGTTTCTTGGAAGCCTCGTTCACTTGGTGCTGAGCTGTGTCCCTTGCAGAGCCAGCCTGGAGCTGGTAACGGGTATGGTTGCATGCACATACCGCCTGGGACCGGGCTTTGGGGAGCACACGCAGCTGGTTCTTCCCCAGCTGCCTTGGGCATGGGGTTGGGCAAGGGTGCTTCTCCTGGTCAGGATCAGTGCTGGCCCCAGAGGGTTTGCACAGTGCTGCACCAGAGCCTTGGAGTTGAGCTGTTCTTCCCTCCCTCCCTAAAAAGACACCAGTCCTTGGATGTCCATGGTTGCCCTGCTGTTAATTCTGAAGCCATCAGCCCACAAGCTGTAAATATTTGATGAAGTTGCTGTTTGCAGCCTTGCATTTTCACACATGGGGTACCTGGTGCTCTGTAGCCAGGTGCTCGCTAGGTCCTTACTGGGGCAGGAGGCCTGGCACGTCTGGTGCAGTTCTGCAGGGAGCAGGTATGGCTTCTGCTTAAAGCGACTGGAGTGGGGAGGCTGAGAGTAAAAGGGAAAAACTGCCCCAGACACACTTACATGTGGTTTTCCTGATATTTCCTGGAAGGAATATCTGTGGGTGTCTGTGGCCAGTAAGTGAGACGCAGTAGTGGAAACGTTTGATTTCAGAGGCACTGAATGGCTTTTATTTTTTCGTGTGTGTGTATCGTTAACAAGTGTAAAAGCAGGTGTAACGTCTCCTAAAGTAAGAAACACTCCGTGTGTTTTTATAGGTCTGGCGATGATGACACACTTGCCCTCACTGAGAACGTTGTTCAGTAATGAGAGCCTCACCAAGTACTCAGCTGAGCCAGACTTGCAGAAACACCTGGAGCTCTTTTAAGCCTCGCTACCTGCAGACTTCAAAGGCTCTGTCTCCTCTCCTTTTAAACACCTTTTGCAGATCTGATGAGCAATCTCTAACTAGGAGGGAAAAAAAAACCCTAGACTATGCTTACTTGATAATTAAAACCGAGATTAAAATAACCCAGAGAGCTGCCCAAATTTTGCCTAGGTAAAGTGTATTGCAGTAGCCCGGGGACAAAGGCAAACCAGTTCCCTGCATGTAATGGAGCACTTAGAGTGCAGAACCACCCTAGTGTTTGGCATCTGATCTTTGTTAGCTGAATGCAAGCAGGTTATAATCCGTCGATTAACTACGTGTCTAGAGCTGCTTAGGTCAAGAAGGGCAGGGCTGTTGGGGGTTAGATCTGTTCTCCTTCGTGGTGTTGTAGTGACTTGGAAGACACAACTAACAGTCGTACTCAAATGACTTGGAACTCTATTGCTAACTCTCTTAAAATAGAGTTTTTTACTTCATATAAGAACAAGTGTGGTTCAAATTCACTAAATACGTGTTTACTTACAACAGTGTTGAACATGTGGCATTATCTTAAAAGGCTCCCCTGCTGTAAGTTGCTTTTGCTGTGGGGAAAGAAGCTACACAGCTCATGGGATAGGTGTTGCGTGTGAAAAGCTAAGGAAATACTTCTACTCTTCTGCTGACCTTTCCAAGAGATACAGAGCAGGCGTACTAAAAATATTATTAGATTCACATAGGTGTTACTTGATGGGAGGGACTTAGTTGTTCAGCGCCAAGGACTCGTTTCTTCTGCCATGTTATGCAATTCTTCGCCAGCCAGAATTGTTTAAGGATATGTTCTGCTGTTTTATCATCACAAAATTAAGTGTACAATGTCCTGAGGCTTGATAACTTTTGAAGATTGTGTTTTACGTTTTCTGTGTTTTCCAAGATTATTATTATTATTTTTTAAAGTCCCTTAAATGTAGCCAGGAGTTCAAGGAGGGTGGAATATGGAAAGATCCAGGATCTTCTGGGCTCTTTTATAGTTATTTGTGAATACAAGGTAGGACTGGGTGGCTAGAAGAGTGGCATTTTAGACACTTGTGAATTGATGCTACCTGGCTACAAAGAGGGATTTTTTACAATTTATTTCTTGGAGATCTAGCAATTGATGTTACTGAGCCATGACTGTCAGTTGAGATCAGGAGAGACCTGCACGTCTCTGTTGTGCTTAAACAAGTTTCCTTCTCTTTTTTGTTAGAGGTTAAAAAAATAGTTTTGGTGCTTCACTGTATAATTAGGGTTCAACAATAAAACTGTGGAATTTCGGCAGGATCCCTGGCATCAGAATTGGACTTCATCCGGTAAGGTAAAAGTGAGCAAAGATGAAATTTCAGGTCTGACTTGTAAGCTCTCTTAAAATGAATAATTCAAATGGCAGAATGCCTTCGTATTTGCAAAGGATTTAAAGCAGATCACCTTGAAATAGGATTTGTTAAACCAAGCATGACGTGCAGGTGTTTTTGGTGACCGTTTGCTGTGTGATGGCTGTGACACTACAGAAGCTCACTGATTCCCTTGGCATTTTAGGCCCCGCGGTTGTCCCTCACCAATACTATGGAGTTACGCCCTGGGGAGTTTATCCTGCCAGTCTCTTCCAGCAACAAGCTGCTGCAGCTGCTGCTGCAACTAATTCAGCAAATCAGCAGACTACTCAGCAGACCCAGCAGGGCCAGCAACAGGTAAGTGGGCGGATGCTTTTGCACATGAAGTCATTCGCAGCTGTTTGTTGGCAAACATGTTGTTGGTGTGCAAGCAGAAATCATCACCGCACAATCGGTTTTCATGTTGAAGGCCCCGGAGAGGATGAAAATGCACGTCAAATACTAGCTGTCAGTAAGTGGTGTGCTCTCATCATCAGGATGATGCTTTTTCCTTCAAGACTAGATTTAAAAGGGTCAAAATACCAGCAAAATGAATTAGTTCGGTATCTATGCGAGGACTTGGAAACAAAAGTTGTGTGAAAAGAAAGCACTGAACTTGCTATTTTTATAAGGCTAAGCCTACAGCTGTTATGCTGTAGTCACACAAAAATAGAAGAATTTAACACCTAAAAGGACAAAATTAAGGATTTATTTTTGTGTGATCTGTTGTTACCCTATAAGTATGTTAGAGTTGAGTATTGAGGTAGGTGTCTGTGTTTAAATGGCATTTATGTTTCACAAAAACAGGCAACGAAGGGCTCACACTGGGAGCTGATGAGGGGCCACCCCTGCTTACATGCTTTATAAATGGTGTGATTGGTGGGGTTTGCACCATCCAACTGTTCTGTCTTAATCTCTTGGCAGTGGCAGAATATTGGCGTACATAGCTTGTAGATTTTCCAACAGAAGTGTAAAGAACACGTTTTTGTAATTTCTTGTCCATTTTTGTTCTGGACTAGAAAAATCAACCTAGGTAAATCTTAATTTTTACCTAGTAAATCTTAATTTCAGTTAAGTAAAATAAGCATTTTAAATGTCTGGTATTTAATCATAGTTGTAACTCTGCAGATGACGTGAATTCAGCAACTGCTGGAGGAAAAGGTGGAAAACGAGAGACTGCTGTGAGAATTAATACAGAACAATTACATATAAATATAAAAGAATAATTCAGTTTTTCATTAAAGAGAACCGTATGGGAGTGCAAATCATAGAACTATGGAATCATGAAATATCTCAGTTGGAAGGGACCCACAAGGATCATCGAGTCCAACTCCTGGGTCCCCAAAGGACCACCCTCCTCCCAAAAAAGTCAAGTTGCTGTTTATATTGGCACTAAAAAAAAAAACTTTCACACTAAATCAATGGTAAAAGTGTAACTATTGTTACTAAAGCTTTGTAGTCAACTCAAGTGCTAAAGGATTAGAGGTGCTGTACTGTGGTTGTGTTGAGCTGTGCTCCCATTAGATGTGCTCAGATATATTCCACTTCTCCCCTTTCACGCCAAAGGAGGGTCTGCAGGGCAGGTGTCGGGAGCTGGACGGGGCTCCTGTTACTTGGCTGCCTCTGCTGCCCAGCTGTCTGGTGTTTGGTTAAAGCACTGGGCCTCCTGGAGCTAGCTTTACACAGTGTTATCAGCTGCTGTCCCACGGTAGTTCCTGCTTGGAAACAGAATGGGTTCATTATCCGACCGAAAAGCGAGGAGGAGACTGCTTCGTAGTAACGCAGAGCCTTCGTTTCTTGTGCTTGTACTTTAGAGATTTCGGCCCTTGGAGAAGGTAGCTATCGGTAACTGCATTTATTAGCTTCTGCTTCAAAAAAACCAATCTAAAGTAAAAAAGCAGTTGTGTAGTATTATAAGGCCTTTTCAGATAATAAAGGCAGTGATGTTTTCACACCAATGATTCTGGACCAGTGACCAGAAGGAGAACACTTTGCTCCTGACAAAGTTAATCATCAAACCTCCCCAGCTGGCAGGTCACTGACAGCAGCGCATTGAGCAGCCCTTCTGCACACATCCATGCACCCAGGTAAATGGAGTTAAACGTGTGGCACGTTTATGCTTTGGCATTCAGACTGGGAGCCTTTCCCCTTTAAATAGGTATGTGCTAAGAGAGCTTCTGCAAAGGCTTAGGCTATTAAAACAATACATATCAATCATCAGTAGCCTTAATGCTATTTTTCATTACTTTATAGCCACGGAGCAGGCGTGAGTGGGGATTGTGTGTATTGTTCTTAATGCAGGCCTTCCCTCTATAAGAAGATAAGTGGGTATTTTTGGATGAAATTCTTCAAAGAAGTGCTGAGGCACGTGTTTTAGGAACCTAGAATGATGATTATGGACAGTCGATTTGTGATGCTCACGACATCTAACACAGTGGGGTGTATTTATAAAAATGCCAGCGTTTCACTTCTGCAGCACGTCGTCCATCACACGTGTTCTGCAGCGTGCCCATGTGCTGTGCCTGCTTACCGAGAGCTGCAACTCGTTCCCAGCCTAGGAAGTCTCCCGGGTTGAGAGTTCATGTTCAGACTTTGGCAGCGATAGCTGACTCTGGGATGTCTCCAGATCTATTAGCTTGAGTATCCTCTCCCAGCCTCTGTGCACAGAGTAATTTTTTCCTTTTAATAACTTTATCTGGTAACACACATGATGTTAATTTCTGCAACCAGACGTGCTGAGTACCAAAGGACAGCTTTTTTAATAAGCTGACCTCACAAGTGGGTGCAGACTCTTGCATCACCACTGAGTAAAAGGCTTTTGCAAACAAAGCCTGTCGCAGGTAATTACAGGAAAGGTCAGTTTGCCATTTTCCCTTCTGAGAGCAACACACTTAAACCACAAGAGTTACATACACAAAGACAGTGTGTGATCTCTGGTCATTATTTCCAGTGAGTAAGTGTCATGTCACTGGGTCACCGTTCCCTATGGTGGCTGGAAAAACCCCTGTCACCTCGTGTCATCAGCCCACAGCTCCAAAGTCAGGCTTTTAAGGTTTCTGCTCAAGTGGGCTCTCAGTGGAGCTTTTCTGGCAGAGACCGAATGTTATCTGTAGTGGGACAGAGGCTCGCAGATGCTTCTGAAAGAGGATGAGTATTGGAGGTATGTCAAGAAATGAAAAAGGTCAGAAGATGAAGCTCTTCCAGCTTACGCTCAGGAAGCTCGAAAAAGGGTGTATTACTTAAATCGGGTCCTATGCATTTACCCATGGTGATTGCGTTAAAACGTTTTGATGGAGAAGGCAGGTTTTATCCAAGTAAAGGGAAGGGGTTGTCACGCACTGGTTGTGACATCGCTGCTGCTGCGTGCAAGGACTTTACGTAGGTTGCTGCTGCTCTCCTGCGAGTGTCTGGTTATCGTGGCTTACTCCTGGGGCTCGAACTAAACAGACTGATTTTCCTCTGTTTTCTCCAGGTTCTCCGTGGAGGAGCCAGTCAGCGTCCTTTGACCCCAAATCAGAACCAGCAGGGGCAGCAGACTGATCCGCTGGTGGCTGCTGCAGCCGTCAACTCTGCCCTTGCCTTTGGCCAAGGGCTGGCAGCAGGGATGCCAGGTAGGGAGCCCGAGGGGGCTGTGACTTCTCCAGTGCCCAGCGAGATCCAAGAAAATTATATTTTGAGTCTCTGCATGGTGTCATGTTTGCCTGGCACTCAGCAGTGTTTTGTTTTTATTACAGTATTTGTAGGTTTTAATCTGTGGGTATCCGAGGTGTTTAGCAGAGGCTGTTAGATGTGAGCAGAACTACCTGTGCTGCATTTAAGTGAAAGCAGGGTTCAGGTCCCTGTGCCACAGATGAAACAAATGGTAACAACTGGATTGCTGGACTAGTGCATTAGCTGCTTGCCTACCCAAAAGAATTGATGGCTCCTATTGAAAGTTGTGTTCAGGTTTTTCTGTGGCTCATCCTAGCTTATGTGATCTTTATTTTAAGACCACCGAGACACCTTAGTGCTGTTCATTAGCCTTGTCTCTCCAGCCCTGTCGGGTGTTCGACTTTAACAGAATAAGGACTTCCCCTTTGTAATTTCTTCCAGACAAACACTAGAGGCTTAAAAAAAGAAAGAGACAAAGGCAGGGGTTTGTTATAATTTATTGTTCTGCCGGAGAGAAGCTGCTCTATAAGCCTTAGCTCTGATCCATGAGGCTGTACAGATGCTTAGACATAGGTTATACAGAATGTGGTTGTAATGACCTAGGGCATACGTAAGTATTTTTTGAATAATGTGCAAGTATGTCCTGTTGGTCATACGCAATCAAGCAGGATAATTTTGGCCTCAGATCTCCCCTCTAGAAGCGTCACATAGTTGCTTCATGTTTTTTTTTATGGCTTAGGAAGTATGTTGCCATATTGAGTTACAAAGTGAGTAGCAGCATACCTGCTTTCAAGTAATCTGTGAATTTTCTTAAATCTGCATTACTGGGGTTCTGAGGGCCATAGTTTCAGAACAAACATTCACAGAGAATAATCTGTTTGTGATCCCACTATGGAGAATGATTTCATTTCTTTGTGAGTGGGGGGTTTTGGTGTGTGTGGTTTTTTAACTAGTAAATTCTATAGCTGGTACCTAAATTAATAGCTGTATTCTATGGACAGTCTTCTGTGTGTCACCAGCATATTTGAGAGTATTCATGAACAGTGAAGGATGCTTTATTATAAATATGTATCTTCCAAAAACACACCTTAGATAAGTTCGGTGTCACGTGTGCACACTGAGCCCCTCCAGCATACAGCGGGAGAGTTGGAAGTGCGGTGTGCTCACACATGTGACAAGTGCCAGCACAGGCTGTACTTGTTGGGGAAAGAAATAGTGCTGTAGTATTTTAAGACATTTTTTTTCTCTGGATAACTGAATTTACACAGAGGGTAATGTTAGTGTAGTAGTTTCAGGGGAAAAAATCTTCCCTAACTGAAAGACTTATTAAGGTGGAAACGTAGGTATGAAAGTTGTGGAATAATACAGGATATAACTGTTAATTAAACAATCTTGCTTACCAAGAATCAAAACTGTTGTTCTTTATCTGTTGTGATCTTCCTTTAAAAATGCTTCTAAGCAGTCGTTGTTAGCTGGTAGATGCGTGCTGTGCTGCTTGTTACTGAGCTCTGTGCTGTGCCTTCCCCCAGGTTACCCGGTGCTGGCTCCTGCCGCGTACTATGACCAAACGGGTGCTCTCGTGGTGAATGCAGGAGCCAGGAATGGCCTGGGGGCCCCTGTGCGTCTCGTGGCCCCTGCGCCGGTCATCATCAGCTCCTCTGCAGCGCAAGCAGGTGAGTCCCAGTCTGGCCAGGTGAAAATCTGCTCCTGCCTCGACTTGCGCGGAGTGGGAGCGAACCCCCCCGCACCCTGCTGGCGATGATGATCCACTTGCCCTCACTGAGATCCAGTGCAGGGATTGTTGCTGAGAACTTCCTCTGGACTCACTGTGGGCTGAGCCTCGAGAAATTCCCGAGAGGTAGCATAGCTTAAACTGCGTTATTTTGCAGGGTTTCATGACAGTTATTTAAATTGGTCTGCTGGCATCCAGTTTCCCACATAATAAAAGGCTTTAGCCTGTGTGGAACTCCCAGATGATCACCTTACTTGCATAAAACGTTATGTGCCTGGTCTTTGCCATGAGTTGTGTTGGATTTTATTAGGGTTCCTCTGGGAGTTCAAGGATTTAAAAGGAATTTTTCAGCAGGAATCTGTGTGTGTAAGCAGTCCTTGCCAGTGCTGGTAACAGATTATGAAACGGGCTTTTTAATTGTTTCCTTGTAGCTCTTATTTTGCTTTTTCTTTAGAACTGGCTGAAAACAAAAATATTTGGTTCTGATGTTCTTAACACTGCAGGGTTGGGTTTCATGCACCAAAGGACAGTTCTGATTATTTCAAAACTTGTTTCTTGATTAGATATTACTCTGTGTGTGGCTGAATTGATTTGAATCCCAGTTTTTAGGAGAAAGGGTACTTTTTTTGATCTATGTAGCTCTAGTAATACCAACAGCAGTAATAACAACTTTGCATTGTTGTTGTTTGGGGTCTCTGTGCAAGACTTGTGGAGCATAGGTGTGAAGTACAGAGATGTTTACAGAATTTTAATGTGAAAGGGAGATTTTCTTGCTGAGAGGGAAGAAAAAATCTATGGGAAATAAAAGGATCCTGCTGAGGTTTAACTTCCAAAATGGATACAGAAAATATATTTTTCAAACTCTGCTTGCTGTTACTTTCTCTACAGCAGTTGCAGCAGCTGCAGCTTCGGCCAATGGTGCAGCTGGTGGCCTGGCAGGAACAACAAACGGACCATTTCGCCCTCTGGGAACGCAGCAGCCTCAGCCCCAGCCTCAGCAGCAGCCTACCAACAACCTGGCCTCCAGCTCGTTTTATGGCAACAACTCTCTCAGCAGCAATTCCCAGAGCAGCTCCCTCTTCTCTCAGGGCTCTGCCCAGCCTGCCAACACCTCCCTGGGGTTTGGGAGCAGCAGCTCTCTCGGTGCCACGCTGGGGTCGGCGCTGGGAGGCTTTGGAACAGCAGGTAGGAGCTGCAGCTTCTTCACAGGGAACTGCTTTGGCTTTAAAAACGTGCAGTCTGGCCTGCTGAAACTTCTAGCAGCTAATATGGTAGAGGTAACGTGGCAGGTTCGTTACTTTGCTGTATGCGTTTGCATTATCAGACGTCCCCTGTAGCTACAGATGAAGTTGTTAAACAGCTTTGGGTTGCCTTGCCTTTACTTGCATGTGCTTGGTGGAGGTACTGGACAGACAGGAATGGGCTCTGGAGGGGTAACCATCTGTGTGCTAGCTCTTACCTCAGAGTAATGGCTAAGTAACTTGCTTTTTGTAATTTAAAGAAGGTTTTTTATTTGAGGTGGTTTTTATGCTTTATTCTGGTCATTGTTTTTATCATACACCCAAAAACCAGTCACTTTTTGTGGTTGCAAGAAATATTATACACATCATTTCTTTGTTCAGATTTGTTCTGATTTGTTTGTTGGCCAGTTGGAGACACAGATTTTTCAGAATAAAACCAACCCAGAAGCATGTCTACGGGTTGGGTTTTTTCCTTTTTTTTTTCCTTCCTTTAAAGTAGAACAATTGTTTTAATTGCTGCTTAGTCTTAGAGGTAGTAATTACGTCCTGAACTTTCCTGCTTTCATCCATCTGAAGGGCAAGTTAAAACATGTCTTCTGAACCTCGTCCATCAGAAAAAAAGAGACAGTGCCACTGCATCAAGTCACAATTTTAAATACATTTATTCTAAATATTTTTCTTAATCCCAGCCTAAAAACGTGAACCATCTTGGATCAAGTAAATGCAGTATTCACTTCTTCCATTCCAGTTTATTCAACTGATTGAATTCAGTGGCTAGTTTGCCCAAAGCCAAGATGCACAAACTGGTTTTCCCTCAATCCATGAATAAAGTGTGAGGCTGTTGCTTCTAAAAATTATATTTACAGTCATGAAAAAAATGATTAATTCATTAAAATTGTTATCAAGTCCAATATTTATTAAACCAGATTTTAATGCAAAAACAACTTTTTTCCTCAAGTAGACAGTGTTCTTAAAGAGGTTTTTATTTGGCTAGCAAGTAAACTCTTCAAAAATGTTAGCTTCTGTGTTTAACTTGAATTCTGATTGCCATCTCAATAAAGCTTGATGCAAATGAGTAAAAAAGAAATGACTCTTCAGCTCTTTTTTAATACAGTGAAAGGTAAGAATAAGGATTCCGAGTAAACACACAAGAAACTGTACATGATCTTAAACATAGACAAAATCTCTTGTTGGATTTGTTTGAGCTCTAATGGCCAAAGGATAAGTATGAGGCACTGCTTGTAGGGAGTTGCAGTATCTTATGTTGTACTAAGTGATATGCGTAGGGAAGAAGCCCTTCGAAGTACACAAACCTTTCTTTTGAGGGTTCAGAAGCAAAATGCAAGTGGTTGTGCCCAAAGCCAAAATGCTCACCGTTGTTTCTCGTTCTGTTGCTTCCTTTAGGTAGGTTGTATCATCTTTTGGCTTTTAGGTTTTTGGGGCTGTTTTTCTGGAAGTGTTCTCTCAGTATAAAAACCTTTTAAACTATTGAAGACAGACAGGATTCAAGCTAATTATTTAAATCGAGGATTTCTGCTTGATCATTAGCAACGTGACATTAATAAATGCATTTCGTATGGGCACATACACCACCCGTAGGAGAACAACAGCCTGGTGCAGTGGCTTTGTTAATAGGTGCCGGTCTATTTTTGCCTGTTTTGCACGCCTCCCCAGCTCTCCGGTTGTCTCGGGCACCTTGTTGTCTTCACTCACTTCTGCTCTTGTCCTCCTTCCAGTTGCTAACTCCAACACTGGCAGCGGCTCCCGCCGAGACTCCCTCACAGGGAGCAGTGACCTGTACAAGAGGACATCCAGCAGTTTGACACCCATAGGACACAGTTTTTATAATGGCCTTGGGTTTTCCTCGTCTCCTGGACCTGTGGGTATGCCTCTGCCCAGCCAAGGACCTGGCCACTCTCAGACTCCACCACCTTCCTTATCCTCACATGGATCTTCTTCAAGTCTAAACCTGGGTAAGGGCCCCAGGGCCGCTGTCCCAGCACGGCACGTTGCTGCTGGTCTGCTCTCCTGTCGGGCAGAGACACACACACCCCCGCTGCCGGGTGGGTGAGATGCTTGTGGTCTGCTCGCTGCTCTTAGTCCTGCGAGAGGTTCCCTGCCCTTGCAGAAGTAGGTGAAACACTGTTAAGTGTCGGTGCCTCTGAGTAGCTGAGCTGTCAGACAGGAAGGTACACGCATTGCCCGCATCTCTAAATTCAGGATAACATTTACAAGTGCTTTAAAAACAGTTGTTTTTTTCACAGATTTCAGTACCAGCACCAGTCGCTTGTTATCCTTGGGTTGAATAGATATGTAGGACTGATCCTTTAAATTGTCATGTTTTAAATTATCCATTAAGCATTCAGTAATTAACGAGCTTAGGATACAGTTTCTTTTAACCAAAATAGGTAACGTTATCAGGAGTGATATTCAGCTTTTAGCTGAGGATTTTGTGAGTTTGCTTTTTAGAAATTCCCATCAGTATGCCCTTGTCAAAAGCAACTTAGTGCATGGCAGAGGCTTTCTTAATTTTGGTAAAGTACATTACTTTATGCAAGTGACATCTTCCATTTGAAATTTCAGTAGGTCCAGAACCTCCTATATGCAATCAAGTAAGTTTTCAGAATAAATAAAGGATGTATTAAATAATAAAGCAGTGCTCATCTGAGCTTCCTGAAGTGTTCATTCCAGGGCCTCATAAACGAAAAAGATGGGTTATTCTTTGCCTTTGCACCAAATAATTCAGCATTTGTTTAAAGAATTACTTCTTGTTTGTCAAGCATCAGTCTGGATTTGGGCTATCAGAACGCTTCCTAGATGCATACACACGCTATTAACTCATCAGATATATTTGTTTACCACAAGCATATGTGTTCAGAGTTGATGCTGGCTAAAAGTTTGCATGAAATAGTAATAAATCTGATTTTTGAGATCAGTTTTAGATTTACCATCTCTTCTTGTTCAGAGCTTTAATAGAATTTGAAGGGCTTTTAGCTTTATTTATGCAGCTGTACAGTCCTTACGCTGACAGTTAAATAGCTCCAATAAATTAATGCTGAAGACTAACCAGATTCAGATTGTGGCACTGGGAAAAGTCTGTTGCCCCTGCAGGCAAACAAAAGAATGAATCTTAAAAACTGGATCAGAGAAAGGTTAATCTGTTCCAAGAACAAACACTGGGAAGAAAGAGTTCCCATTTACAGAAATGGCTTGTGCCCCAGAGCAGGGAGCGTGGGTCTTCCCAGTCTGACAAAATGCTCCTCTCCTGGGAGCCACGGGTCCTCTCGGGCTGACTTCGTGCTTGGGAGCTATTGCAAGAGAAATCTCATAGCTCTGTGTGGTTTTTACCTGGAAATCTGTGAAAGGTCGCTTTATTAAGGTTATCTTCCACCCGTAGCATAAGATGTTATAGTGGTGAATGTGATCATCATTTCCTTTGGTTTTGAAGTAAGTTTTAGTGCTATAAAAACAGCACTGACACTACTTCTGCCTTGCGAGAAGCTTGAGGCTGGCTCCTCTTTTGTCTTGGAGTGATACCAAAAGTCGTTGGTGATGGAGGCTGAGGAGAGTTTCTAAATATCTAAAAATGAAAGGACAGATGGGAACACGCAAACGTGGTGTTTGCAGAAAGGGAAATCACGGCAGCCAGGTTTAGAACAGCCCTATTGCTGTGTCGTGGGGGGAGACGACGTGGGGGAGTCGTTTGGTTTTAGGGTTACACGGTGAGTAAGTTGGCGTTAAATCCCGCTCGCCATCAGCAGACGCACAATTAAATGCCATGTAAGCCGTGGATTTGACTGTCCTGTCTCATGGATGTGAAAGTCGATCGTTTGTTGGGCTTGTGTGCTGTGTGGAAGTAGTAACGATTCAGCTCCTGCTCCTCTGGCTTTCTGAAGGCTCGTAGCTGTGAAAAAGGGTGTGCATTTGTCGCGTTAGGTGTTTTCTGGGGTTGTAAAGTGACCTTGTGAAATGTCTGGGCAATTGCAAATACCTGAAATAACCGTGCAGCCAGTTCTTGTGAGAACTGCTGGAGGAGGAAGGCTGAGCTACATACATGCTTTGAGCTCAAAGGTGTGCGCAACACGTGCAGCTAAGATAAAACAGCTGTCGGTAAGTACGCGCTTTGGGGCTCTGGTGGCAGCAGGGCCCTTCTTCTTTCCTGGTACTGATCAAAATTCAGAAATACCACATACATTATTTAAAAAAAACTGAATTGAAACATTTATTTTTGGCCAGGTTACACCTCCCAATCAGTTCATGTAGTCAGTCCCAGTAGCAGTTGTCACTGATGACCAGGGGCAGAGGGTGGCATGGGCAGGGGACACCGGGGGTGCCCCAGGGGCTGCTGGCTCCTGCGCTTCCCAGTGGGACCTGCCTGGTGCTGAGCTGCTGGGCAGCCCAGCCCTCTTCTCTGCTGGCTTTCTTAGAGCTGTCTCTTCGTCTTCCTGTTTTCCACCACTGCCCCTGTGCACGCTGGCAACTCCCATGTTTCAGAGCAGTTTGAGGGCCCTGCAAAAGTCCAGTGGAAGCTTGCTTCGGAAGTGCTTTGTCTTTCCTAGGCTGCTTAGGAAGCAAAGCAGCTTCTGTGTTTCTTCCCTGAATGGTTGTGGTTTTTTTTTTTTTTTGACTCATTCTTTTGTCATTTTTTCCCCCAAATCAGTGGTTCTTTTAATTTAACGTCTTAAGTGTCCCAGCAAGCACTGGGAAGATGACTTAGTGTTTGAAAATAGGAAACAGTCATTAGGGCCGCAGCGGGACTCCGAGCATCTCCTCTGCATTGGACTCCTGGGATGAAGTCTGTGCACGTTGCGCTCCCCAGATAAAGATTTCTCCGTATATATCCCAGACACTGTAAAGACAATCTGGTCTTCCTCTGTCAGTCTGTTCAGAGATGACCGTGCCCCAGCTGTCACGGCACAGCTCCATGTCCTGACTTGCTGTCAGAGGGGCGGTGTGGTGCTCGGTATGGGCGGCCTGGTGTTAGCATGCCCGGGAGGCTGGCTGCAGGCAGCTTGCAGACCTGCTTTGGAGGTTTGTTACGGCTGACACAGGAGGAACTGTCAGTGCCAGCATCTTGCAGGAGGCATCTCTGTTCTTTGCGATTTTGTCCCTCTGTTCTAGCTTAGTGACCCCACAAGCCTCAGCTGCTTCCAGCCTGTGTGTGCTGCTCTCGAAGAGGAGCTGCTTCTCTCTAGTACTGGCAAAATCACACAAGCCTCCTTTGGCCATCTCCTTGTGCTCCCAGCCACACGTTGCCATAGGAGCCTGAGCTTCCCCAGGGTTTCTGCCCTTGGCAGTGACAGATGGGTTTCAGAAGCACTTGCTTTGTCAGGAAACCCGTCCCCCCTAGTCTCTAATTCCCAGTATGGCACTCACCCTGACGGAGAGACCTTTGGTCAGCATCTCCATCAGGAGGAGACAGAAGTGCAGTGCCTGAATTGGGATCTCCAAAACGACCAGAAGTCCTTACTTGGCAAGCCTCTGAGCACGAAGGTTTTGCCTGTGCCAGTGAGGCTTTCCCTCTGAATTCAGATAATGGCAAAGATGGTAACAGGGTGCTGAACCCTCTCCTTTTACAGCCGTTTGCAGGAGATGGTCAGGATGCAGCTTTTTGTTTTAGTGTCTCAGCGCCACGACTCTCACCTGCTCCAGGCTTCTGAAAAACAAATGCTAACTCCGAGTGCTTTGGATGCAGTGCAGAATGCCAGTACCCCCGGCTCGGCTTGTTGCCAATTCCGTGTTACCTTGGGTATCCCGGTCCTCCCGGCAGCAAGGAATTTGCGTCACTTCAGAGCTCTGGCTCAAAGAGGAAGGCAGGTGGAGGAACCGATGGCCACGCTGTTGGCAAGGGAGCCCGAGGAGGAGGGGAGAGGAAGTTTCTCCGGTCGCTTTCTCCTTGAGAAAGCCAAGGTTTGGCACCAGCTCGGGAGACCTCAGAACATGCTTGCCCAGCTCAGTCAGGGAAACTTAATTAGCCCCTTATCAGGTACTTAATTCTCACCTAGCGCTTCCTGCGTGCAAGCTTCCTCGAGGCATTGTTGGCAGAGGACTGCAATTCACTCCTTTTTAAAAAATTTTAAATCCTTTTTTGCCCCTGCCATTCACATGGCTGCCAGGAGGAGGTCTGTTATTATGGACAGACCCACAGCCCTCTGCCTTGGAGGTCTTCCTGCTCTTCCTTCGCAAAGATTCCTTGTGGACTTTTTCAGGTCACTTGCCCTTGGTGCCTCTTGCTGGTCCGACAGGTGGCAGGTCCCCAAGCCAGAAGAATATTTTTCTGGGGAGAACCCGGTTCCTCTCAGGAAAAATCCCGCTCGCCCAAGTAGCTTGCGGCCTTTGGCCAGCAGAGGGATCCCGATCCCTGCGAGAAGGAAGAGCTCTGTGCCGTACTGCTGCTGCACGCTTAGAAATCACGGGCAGGGAAACAGCTGGCAAAGGTTTAGCTGGTTCCTATCAGCACTCACAGTCTGCTGACTGTGAATGTTCCCCATCCCTATTAGTGGGTAACAAAGCGCTCTCGGTATGGATGAAAATCTTCAGGACAATGTGAAAGCCCAATTTTTTTTCTGGTCTTCATTGCTTTTATGATTATTATTTTTTTTACCTGTACTAAATAGTGATTTTTTTAATCTCTAAAATTTCTGTACTTGCTTCTTGCTGCCTTTTTGTTGTCTGATTTCATCTGAATTCTGTCCCCACCACCGGTGGGCTTCTGTTCAGCTCAGTCCTTCGCACAGCAGTGAAGGGTAGGCTGTGTGAGTAAGGACGGGGGATAAAGCAATCAGCAACTTCAAGTTAGCAGAAAGATCCAAGCAGTGGGATTGACACTTGCCAATTTTAGGCACTTTGAACACAGAGCGAGGAACAGCAATTGTTACAGCCTGTTCTGTGCTAAAATCTTCAGCTCAACCCACCTCGGTGGAAGAGGAGTAATTGGAAGTAAAACGGCATGCGAAGCTTGTGCGTGCTTTTTGTAAACTACTTCCTTGGCCGCTTTATTTCATCTTTTGAACCCCCCTTGTCTTTATGACTTGCAGGAGGGCTCACAAACGGCAGTGGCCGCTACATCTCTGCTGCTCCTGGAGCTGAAGCCAAGTACCGCAGCGCAAGCAGTGCCTCCAGCCTCTTCAGCCCCAGCAGTACGCTGTTCCCTTCGTCTCGCTTGCGCTATGGGATGTCTGACGTTATGCCCTCGGGCCGAAGCAGGCTGCTCGAAGACTTTCGCAATAACCGGTACCCCAATTTACAGCTGAGGGAGATTGCCGGGCACATCATGGAGTTCTCCCAGGATCAGCATGGATCCAGGTGGGATTGAAAACGTTGCGCTGCGGGGAGCTTTTGGGACGGCCGCTCTTTGATTTAGCACAGTTGGCAGTTTGTGTCACGTCCTGAAGCAAAGGAAAAGGTGTAAAGAGGAAAAGGGGGGTGTGAAGAGACAGCCAAGTAGTGTAACACTCAGACCTTTTTATAGGCTAGGGACAACTCCTGGTAGCGTGGCTCCCCTCTCCAAAGATAGGCTTGCTTGCTTTGAAATTGGCCTGGATGCAGGACCTTGCTGTATTACCCTGTTATGATTTGCTTTGCTGAAGACTTTGGGATACAGTTGGCATGTAGACACAGGTCTCATGACTGCCACCACCCAAGGTTTCAGATCCCTGTGGTTTAGGGCACCTGTGATTTAAAGATCTCTGTTCTGTAAGAGCTCAGCGTGTGAGCCTTATGAACGGATTTGTATTAACCAATGCTTTGAGGGCCCGCGTGCCAGTGGCATCATACCAACCTTATTTTTCAGGTTTATTCAGCTGAAACTGGAGCGTGCTACCCCAGCAGAACGCCAGCTTGTATTCAACGAGATCCTCCAGGCAGCTTATCAGTTGATGGTCGATGTATTTGGAAATTATGTGATCCAGAAGTTCTTTGAAGTAAGTCTTCGTTCCCTTCTTCACAACTCCTATTCTTCCTGCTGTCCTGGGGCACGGGATGAGCTCTTAGAAGCCTTGCCATTTGGCTCAGAGGATGGATGTCTGTCATCACTGATGTCATCTCATCCCCACATGCTGCTGCACCATTCCTGTTGGGGTGACTGAAATGAGGGACTCAAAAATTCTTCTGAAGAGTAAATCCTTCCTTTGAGAGGTGCAAAAGGTATAGAAATAAATAACAGTGTATCCAGGAGATTTAGGGCCAAGAAAACTTGATTTTCCCGTTGCCAAGGATGCTGTGCTGAGCTGTCAGTACTCATGTATTCAGAAACACAGCAAACAGCATTCACTGAAAGAAAATGTGCATTTCTGTACAGGGAAGGTGAGCAGACATCCATCTCTTTCTTGAAACTGGTCTGTTCCTTCTGCACTAAGCCTTGGTTATTTATTTTGAATCCAATAACTTCAGAGCACCAATCTCAAGGGTTGCCGCATTAGCAGACTGGCATGTCACCCTGGTGGTTGTAGCACCTTTGACTCTGGAATTTGTTTCAAAAGTGTCAGGCGTGTCAGAGACAGAACAGACATCTCACTTGTGCCTGGTGAGATCCATTGAGCTGTGGCTGGTGTTTTTTTCAGTAGGTACAGTGTTTCTTGTTTAACCCTTTGGCATGACAGGACGGGAGGGCTGCTGTGCTGCTTGGCCACGTGAGGGCTTTGTGTCTGTAGTGATTTGGTTTAATCTTTCCAGTTCGGCAGCCTGGAGCAGAAGTTGGCCTTGGCAGAACGTATCCGTGGGCATGTTCTGTCCCTGGCTTTGCAGATGTACGGCTGTAGGGTGATCCAGAAGGCCCTTGAGTTTATTCCCCCAGACCAGCAGGTAATTGTAAGTTTCAATTTTAACTTTCTTCTTGATGTTTAACGTTCCTTGCTGTTTGGTGACCTGGACTGCAAACTTCTGTTCCTCTTGTTTTTGTTTGTGGTTGCTGTTCTTTTGGTTTGGTTTATGGTGTATTTGTTACGTTTCTTGTGGTTGGTAAGTGTGTGATACTGTTCCTGGGTCTCGTTGTCATCTCATTGTCCCACTGAGCACTTAGTGGTGTTGGTTCTCTGTTAATTCCCTCCAGTCAGGTTATGTAGGCTGGCTGAGGGGGAAATTGTGAATAAGGAGATATTTTAAATCCCTTGAAGTAAGCAGTGCCAGAGTTCTACCTTTATTATTCACTGAGATACTGCTGTTTTGATATGTGGGTCAATATTCTGCTTCCCCACAGAGTGAGGAGAACGAGGAGTGCCTGGTTCCTGCTGAGCCAGGCCTGGCACTGGGAAAGGTGGAGAACAGCCTAAATTCTAGTGAAAGCTCATTAATAAAGCTGTTCCTCTAGGATTTTATTAGCAATGAATTAAGGTGAAAAATATGCTACGCAAGCCAGCTAATAAAGGTGTTAGGAATCACAATAGGAGAATCTTAATGTGGGTTATCAAGGTAAAAAGCTGAAACAGGATTTAGAAAAGTGTGTTGCCTCTGTGTCAAGCCCGAGCTCACCTATTGCCTTAGCAATATGTGTGGCTTTGGGTAACAACGAAAGTGTGGTGGCACAAACTGTGGCACTGCTGGTCCGAGGTTTTGCTTATGTCTTCTAGAAGTGTGTGAGTGCTCCGTGTTCCCGAGATGCCCGTTTTGTAGCAGTAGAAGAAGTCAATTGTTCAGTTCCGTAGTGTTGTTAAATTACTGCAGTGCCATCCACCCTTCTCCAGTTGTGAAGCTTTCTGCCTGTTTGTTACATTAGTCATATCTAAAACATAGCTGCTCCATTTCCTTAATTACCGTGTGATATTAGCCTGCATATGTAAAACACCAGCGAGTTTTTATCCCAGTGCTGACTCTGTTTGAGTGGTGTGAAGCTGCTATCTGGGATGTTTGTGAAGTTTGGCATCTCAAATTTCTTTCGTCTGCTCCCCTCATAAAGAGGCAGTGAGGGATATGAAAAAAAAGCTATGTATTGAGGGGAAATCTGAAATCTAATATTTGCACATGGATGTCCTCTTAAAGTTAATGAAATAAGCGTTTCATCTTCTTGTAATAGTATTTTTCTAGATGGTTTCTGTAGCACAGCAGGCTTCATCTCAGCTCTCAGCCACCAGAAAACTTCACTGAGATAACCCAAATACATCGGTGCATCCTTCATGCCTTTTGTGTTCTTTTACCACATGTAGCAGTGAAAGCTTGACATTCATCAGCCGTGAGTCCTGGTGGTGCTTTCTGTTTGTCTTTCTCTCCTCCTAATAGAATGAGATGGTACGGGAGTTGGACGGCCATGTCCTGAAGTGTGTGAAAGACCAGAACGGCAACCACGTGGTGCAGAAGTGTATCGAGTGCGTGCAGCCTCAGTCCCTGCAGTTCATCATTGATGCATTTAAGGGACAGGTAAGTTCTGAACCAAGATCTAAGTCTCATCCTTTTGGGTTCTTATATGTTGCTTTGAATAACACAATAGTGACCGTAACTCATTCAAATCTTTGGGAATTTAAATTTTAGCAAGCATTGGCCAAAAAGTTTATGCAGCAATGTGAGTGAGCCCAGGACCTCTTTGGTCAAGTCTCTGTCATTTTCATGCAGGTGTATCACAGCAAAGCAGCCTTGCAAAAATCTGTTGTCCTGGAACATCTAATATTTTTGAGTGATGGGGGGAAAAGCAAGTCTGTTATTAATCCATCTTCATAGTAAAGGTGGTGAGCAGAGTGTTTTGTGGTGGGTGTAGTAAATTTTCATTAAGATCCTCTCTGTGAGAGTGGATTATCGGGCTGCTGTTTCCCAAGGGTCCCAGACCAGGGGCAAAACAGGAGTTTCATCTAGCAAAGGGTAGTTACTTGTTTTATTCCATTTTTTTTCTTTTTTTTTTTGTTTTCCTTCTTGGTTTTCCCTCATGAATTGATGTTCTGGGTATTAATGTGTAGCTGCCTTTATTCTGGTTGTAGTTGGCTTGCCTTCCATTACAAAAGTGCTGTTCTGGGTGTTTCCAGCTTCAGCTTAATTGGCTTTGGTGGGGGACTTTGAAGTACTGAGGGTTTTGCCACAGGGATGTGAGGATAGCCCTGGGTCATTGTAGCAGGAACCAGGCGTTATTAGTTTAGCTGCTCCTGGAACAGCTGTGGTAACGTGGACTTGCTTGGCTGTGTCAAAAGAAGCAGGGCTCTGGCTGGAAACTTGCTCAGCAAATCTGCTGGCTAACCTTTAGTTTTGGACCTTTGAGGAGGGAGTTAAGCAGGGCAGAAACACATCTGGGAACTTGGCTGATGGCACTGCGATTTCTTTGACTGGCTGTCCCAGTTTCATCTGAACTTTCATGTGCAAGATTAAACTTACCACCTCAAGATTATTTTTCGGTGGTTAATTACATTTAAAAGTCCTGTTTTCCTGCATGGTTTATTCAAAAGGGTTATTAAAATTTTGTAGACTGAGTATTTGATTTCAGTGCTTGGATTTGCTACGTTTTTTAAATTTATTTTAAGCAAGCAGATAGGACTTCGTGCTTTAGAAAGAAAATTGCACAGCAATAATAAAACGAATAAGGTGTTCTTACCAACAGATTTGATAATCCTCTAGAAATGAGCAAGAAGATTCCTTGTTGTTGCTTCTGCTAAGCACAGTTAAGGCTTTTAAACAAATCTGGGTACTTGAGGAAAATCCTTGTCTGAGCATTTTTAACCTTTCCGTTTTGTACTACATTTTCATTACCTAGCTGTAATTAGGTAACCAGCAAACCGTGTGCTGGATTTATTCCTCTGAAACTGTTTTAACTCCGCTTCCAATAACGCTTGGCCGTCCAAGTGTTCTTTATGTTAATCAAGACACTTTACTGCTTGTGTTCTGTTTCATGGTGGAGAAGCTGAAGCTCGGGTAGGGACGTGATGTGCCTGTGGTCAGCCGGGCAGTCCTGGGGCAGCGAGATGTATCCAGCTTCGGTTTATCTGGAGCTGGCATTCCCTACCATGCCCAGGAAGAACCACCATGAGTTCATTGAATTGAGAAAGGCTTTCAGGACCCACAAAGACTAACAGATGTGTTGCTGCCTGTGCTTGCCTGTCTCTTTGCAGGTTTTTGCGTTGTCTACACATCCGTATGGCTGTCGTGTGATTCAGAGGATCCTAGAGCACTGTCTTCCTGAGCAGACTCTTCCCATCTTGGAGGAACTCCACCAACACACCGAGCAGCTTGTGCAGGTCAGTCTGAGGGGATGTGGGTGCTGTGAGATTTGCGGTTGCTGTTTTGTATTAGGAAAGTTAACAGCACATTTGGGACTGCAGCTGTGGTGTTGCTGGGGCTGTGTGAGCATAGGAATTCTGTTCCTGACGGGGGATGGAAGGGAACACGGCAGGCAAGAAATGCATCGTCACAAATTGTGCTGGCTACGTGCAAATACCCAGAAGGTATCAAAGTTGGAGTTGGATCCTGTTCAGAAGGAGTTCTTAAAATGTGTTTTTATGCATATCCCTTCCTGCCTGCCTTTCCTCTTCTTTGCAGTCCTTCTGAGAACCCCCTTCTTTTTTTTTAGGGTTCATGCACTGGGGCATGGTGGATCTAACATCAAACAAACCCTGTCCTGCGTGCTCATATGTAGCATGTGGAAAGTGGGAAGAGGTTGGGCATGGAGGTGAGGCATCCAAGGCATGCCTCTGGTATTAGAGTGAAAAAATAAGTATAAATATATATCTTGTGGTCTGAATATAGACACGTTTAGAATATGAACATAGATAAGAACAGTATCTTGTAGCTAGATCAAAGAAAAATTAAAATGAGCAGAGTTTTGGCATTTCATGTTAAAGGAAATTGTTTCGAGCTTTATAATCAGGACACAGATGTAGTATTTTACTAATCTAGGGTGCATGTTTCTGTAGAAGTAGAAAGTATTTGTATGATTTAAACAGTAGATGTTTAATTAGTGTTTAGTCCAAGTTTGTAAGACTTAATTAACGCACATTGGGAACTAGCTTGGTATTAATGGTTCCTGTCCAGATTTTGTCACACACTTCTGCTGTCTCTCAAACAGGATCAGTATGGGAACTATGTTATCCAGCATGTACTAGAACATGGTCGGCCTGAGGATAAGAGCAAGATTGTAGCAGAAATTAGAGGCAACGTGCTCGTGTTGAGTCAACATAAATTTGCTAGGTATGAATTTGTTTCTTAAAGTCTCCATGCCCCGTGGGAGTATGGACGTGTGCTGGAGTTGCAAAAGATAGGGGTGGGGTGTAGGCAGGTGAAAGGAGTTGATTAATAACTTTTTGTTTAACAGCAGAATGCTATTTATAACTGCTTAAACACTGGGATGAGCGACCTGCCAGGTAAGGTTTACTTGTAACGAAGGAGGATGAAGAAGCGAAAGAGTAGTTCCAATTCAGGCTCCTGAACTTGACCAACCGTTTGTGTTTTGTTTTTTTAAGTGGTCACTGTCCCTTGGATGGTAACATTTTAAGAGCGTTTCAGTACCTCTGGGATGTTGTGTCAAGCCACAAGGGAGCTTAGGAAATCAATGTAGCAAGAGTTTTTTTCATCCTGCTTTTCCTACACAATGTCTTGTGGTCCTTTCTGGGATACATGCCTGAGGATATCCTCTTAGGGAAGCTGAAGCAGTCTGAGGTGGTTAGAGCAGGTGCTACAGAGCTAGTCTTGGGTAGAAGCAAAATTCAAGTACCTTAATGGATGTAAAAACTAAGTAATGCTTCCCACATTTGTGAATTCCTTTTGTGTGTGTTCGTAGCCATTTGAACATGAAGGCTGATGTCTTCAAAGCCGTAATATACCTCCCTCTTTGCGTTGGGTAACATAGTGCTTTAATACTTAGGGACACAAGGGAAGTATAACGTTAACAAGAATTAGACGAGTGCGGTCTGAATGCTGTTACTTCAGCCTCTTTCTCCCTGACTTGCCTTGCTCTTTTTTCTAACCTTCTTTCCAGATGGAGTGTTAATTAGTGTATGATGTCCCCCGAGCTGAGCGCTAGTTGCGGCAAATCACGTGGTGATTTTATGATTCAGGGGGTGCAGCAGATAAGGCTAGCAAAACTCTTTTCTCTTTCATATATCCTATTTAAGTCTGCTCTCCGGAGAGCAGAGACTAGTCATCTAATATATTCAGGAATTTGGGAAGTTCTTTGCTAAGTTCTTTCATTCCTGAATCATATTTCCCTGTTGTTATAACCTTGGACCTCTGTTCCTGCCGAGCTCCACTACTGAGAAAGCCAAACAAAGAGCAGCGCATCTGCTTCTCTAATGGGCGTGCTGTGAGAACAGACATTGATCTCCACTACAGTGTCACTGTAGAGACAGACAAATAAATTTGGGTGAAGTAAAACCTGAACTGGTCCTCTACCCAAATTCCCACTCAGATCCTGAGGTCTTTGGACCTTTTTGTTTCACATCACTCAACTTCTGCACCAGCACATACGTCTTTCCCCAATGGTCTGCCCTCCTTAGAAGCTTGAGGAGATCTCCTTGGGGTGGAACGAAAAGCCCAGAGGGGAAGTTGCGTGCTCACCGCTCGTCCTTTTATTGTTACAGCAACGTTGTGGAGAAATGCGTTACCCATGCCTCCCGCACGGAGCGTGCCATGTTGATCGATGAGGTGTGCACTATGAATGACGGCCCTCACAGTGCCTTATACACCATGATGAAGGATCAGTACGCCAACTACGTGGTACAGAAGATGATCGATGTGGCAGAGCCAGCTCAGCGCAAGATTGTCATGCACAAGGTAAGCAGCTGCCGTCGATGGATAAGGGTACAGGGCTTGTGCTGTAAGAAGTGGCACTGCCACACTGGTTGCATAGAGAAGCTAAGGCTGAGATAATTGTTCTTGCCTTTAGAACTTCCTAACATCCCAGGTAATTCAAAGTTGCAGGAAAGTAGTAGTAGGAATATATTCCTATTACATGAAATAATGAGATGCCGTTTGGACTTAACTAGCTGGTTGCTTCTAGCAATCTTCTCTGACCTAGTAACCCAGTTCTGCACTCGTGGCATAGTGAGCGATGATAAAAAATGCTAAGACGTTTCCTGTAGCAGTGCCACCAGTTTGGTGCCTGGCGAGGTGCCTTTTGAAAGTCTGGCAATGATGACACACTTGCCCTCTCTGAGAACAGTGTTTGCTAATGAGAGATGTGTTACGTACTCAGCGGAGCTGAGCCAGACCTCGGAGCACCTCAAGCACTAACGCAGAACTGCTGGTTGCCTTTCGAAGGGCTGCCAAGCTCTGCCTGTCACTTCATGTCCCAGCTCTGCGGCGCTGATCAGGAAAGTCAGGTTAGCCGTTCGCATCGTGCTAATGGGCACGCGTGGTGCTCCTGTAGCTGCTGAGCCCGGAGTCATTAATCGAGTCCCGTGTTTCTCGGGTTTGGCTATGTTTTTGATGAGAGACTTCCAGGGATTAGCATTATGCTGCAGTGTTTGTGTGTGTAACAGTTTGAGGACTTCCTATTTGTCACAAATGAAGCCATTTGGGAATTCAGGAAGCGTTGCTGCCAGTCCTGCCTTGCAGGGCTTGTAGGGCTGCTCCCCAGGGGCGGGAGGCTCTAAACATCAGGTGATGTCTTCATTTTCCTGCTTTATAAACAACAAGCATGCAATTGAAATAATCTTCAAGTAGGCTAATTCTTGGGTTTAGGAGTCATCCAGAGTAGTTATTTGAAACCAAAGCCTGTATTAGTCCAGAAGAAAAATAAAGTGTACAGTCTCACTGGAGCAAAATGACCTGTAGCTCTGCTGATCTATGAGATGTGTGTGTATATATACATTTAAAATCTGTACCGACACGTTCCTTTTCTTGTCAAGCGAAGTCTTCTGAATACTATGCTAATCAGGTTATCAGTGTGGCTGTCAAAAATAGAAGTAGGATGACAGCTAAATAAGACTGGCTGAATGTGAAGATGTTAGCTACGTTACCGAGCTGAATGAAAGCCTGGGAAAGCTGAGTGCGTTGCCTGTTGGTTTGGGATTGTAAAAATTGCTCTTAGCGCAAACAAGCAGTTTGCAGCGTGTTTTTAACAGCACTTTTTTCTAAATAAAAATAATCTTAACAATCAGTTCTGTCATTTTTTTAAAAAAAAGAGGCTTAGAAATGAAGATGAACAAAGAGAGTACTGTTGGACTTGGGAAGTTCTCTGTTCCGTAACCTCAGCGAAGCAGCCTGACCTTCTGGGGAATGCGATGTGGGGAGGGCCGAGACAGAACTTTGATTTTTACAAAACTGGTTCTTGAAGTCGAGTAAGAATTTAAGCAGCTAGTGACTGAGCTGCTGGAATAGGATGAGTGCGGGGTGGACTTCCCATGGGAGCTCAGTCAGCTCTGGCTAGGGCAAGCAGTGATGTGTCCACCCCGGGAGTAGGGGAGGAGAGGGGAGGGCTGTACGTCGTGTTCTGGCTGTTCCTCATCCTGTCTGCAGTTTCCACCGTGGAGTAAAAAGTCTGTTGTAGTTGTCTTATTGGAGGAACTTGCTGGTGGTGTGGGATAGTAACAGTAATGAAAATAAATGGCTCCTATGCGTCACTGCTCTGCAGCTGTCCAGGAGAACTTCAGCAGTGCAAGGATGCGAGTGCAGCTACTGCAGGCATTTTCCTCGTCTGGGTCTTCCAGTAACGGTGGCTTTACTCCAGTTACAGGAATTCTGGTGGAGCTGCAGATGACTTTTACTCTGAAATAGTATGACTGTGTGAAGTCTGCATCCACAGATCTCTGCTTAAAAATAAGAGGGGAAAAAAGTGTATTTTAATTGTTAGGTTCAGAAATTAAACAGCTGCTCAGCCCAGGCTGCTTGCCTTTCCCAGTATCTCTCCAAATATACTGCTGGAGTTCATCCTGGGAACCCTTTTGGGCTTTGAGCTCTTCAGAAGCTGGGCCTGGAAGGAGGAAGAAGGCCCTGCCGTGCTCGCAGGCTGGCTGTCGCGCTCCTCGGGGCTGCTGAAGTGCAGTAGAAGCTGCTCAGCCGCACCACCCCTTACAGCGCATTTTCTGTGTGAGCAATCAGTCTGTTTGTCCCCAGACCAGAGAGGTGGAGATGGGCAGGGAGTCAGAGCACCCTTGGGAAGCTCGAGCACCCAGGAGTCCTGTCTTGCCAGCCTCCTTGCTTTGCACAAAGCCTTACGTTCATCCATGAGACGGATTCAGCTTGGTCCCGTATTAGGGCTCGAGATCCCGCCTGCTTGACCAGGAGTTCCTTCTGGCATTAACCTATAAAATAACATCAGTGAGTTAGGAAACATTGATTTGGCTCACAGATTGAGGTGATTACAGCAAAAGGCACTCTGCTGTTTGAGGAGTTTTCAGGTCACCTCTGTGTGGTGCTCAGTGCCTGGAGCTGCCGACGGGATCGCTGTGGCTGCGGTTCAGGTTTACCAACCCCAACCCCTCTCCTTTGCCTCCTAGATCCGGCCTCACATCGCCACCCTGCGCAAGTACACCTACGGCAAACACATTCTGGCCAAGCTGGAGAAGTACTACATGAAGAACGGGGTTGACCTCGGGCCCATCTGCGGACCCCCCAACGGCATCATCTGAGGCGGCGCCGCGGGGCTGGCTGCCAGCAGGCACTCGTTCACAACCAGCAACCCACCTTGTTCCAGTGCAGTTAGAAAACGTTCTGCGGTTGCTAAACTACTAAAAAAAAAAAAACAGAAAAGAAAAAAGAAAAGCCTTTGTAAATTTCTTTAATTTTATTATGCATAACATGTACTAATTATTTTTTTTAATTAACTAATTGCCCTGCTGTTTTACTGGTGTATAGAATACTTGTACATAGGTATCAAATGTACATGGAAGGCCACATTTTTGTTCACTGTTGTATCTATATTCCAAATGTGGAAACTTTCAGGGTGGTTGGTTTGAAGAAAAAAAAAAAAAAAACGTTTTTAATTCATCTGCCTTGCAGGCAACTTTTTTGCAAATACCTGTTTTTTCTCCTTTTAGTCAAAAGTCAGCAAGAATTTTGAATTTTAGTTAAATGGCACAAAGGATGCCTTTAACACTGTTTATACATATTAAAAAAAAATCAACTTGCTAAAGCTTCAGTTTAAAAAGAATTAAGTTTTTGAAACTTTTTAATTGCTTTTTTTGTTTTGTTTTTGAGTATAACATGCTAAAGGAGGTAGCTTAGTGGTCGTTTTTGGAAGAAAACGTACACACCCAGAAAGTTTTTAAAGCAAGGGGGCGGGGGGCGGGTGTACTTGTTTACTGCCTACTCAGTTTGTTCTGTTAACATTGAGAGACACAATTTGATTATTTAGCATGAGGAAAAAAAAATCCAACTCGGCTTTGGTCTTGCTTCTATAAATATATAGTGTATACTTGGTGTAGACTTTACATATATAAAAATTTGTAGTATTTTCTTGTTTTGATGTCTGATCTGTATCTATAATGTACCCTAGTAGTGGAACATACTTCTGACTGTACAATTGTACATTTGTAAACCTCTGTAATGTAAATGTGGAGAAGTTTGAATCGACATAAACCCGTTTTTTGGTAAGAAAAAAGAATTAGCAAAACCTGTGCATTTCAGTGTATATTCACACCTTTTATGGTCGTAGCATATAGTGTTGTATATTGTAAATTGTAATTTCAACCAGAAGTAAATTTTTTCTTTTGAAGGAAATGTTCTCTTTATACAGCCTAGTTAATGTTTAAAAAAAAATGCTTGGTTTTATTTGTCACCTAGTTGAACAGTAGCGATCCTTTCTAAATGTTATACAAAATGATTCAGTTCAAAATAGTGTTTTTTTGAATCTTAAAAAGTAATGTTTTGCTTATTTTGTGACAGTAAGAAACAAAAAGTGCAAAAGTACAGAATCCCCTAGTTTTCCTTACAATCAGAGTCCCTTTTCACCTTGTAAAGTGTGAATCACCTTCCCTTTTTGTACAGAAGATGAACTGTATTTTGCATTTTGTCTACTTGTAAGTGAATGTAACATACTGTCAATTTTCCTTGTTTGAATATAGAATTGTAACACTACACGGTGTACATTTACAGAGCCTTGTGTATATTTCCAATGAACTTTTTTGCAAGCACACTTGTAACCATATGTGTATAATTAACAAACCTGTGTATGCTTATGCCTGGGCGACTATTTTTTGTAACTCTTGTGTAGATTGTCTCTAAACAACGTGTGATCTTTATTTTGAAAAATACAGAACTTTGGAATCTGGCTTTGTGCTTTATTTGGACGCTTTGAGTAGAGAGCCACCGCCACACCTCCCTCCCTGCCTTCGCCTTTCTTTGCAAGCCTCCAACTCTGCTGTGAGCAGCGATGTGCAGAGAAGAGGGAGCAGAGTGAGGGCTTAGTGCTGGCTTAGTGCTGCTTCCCCGTTCTGGCACCGTCCTGCTGCTGTCAGGGGCTTGCTGGCCTGCGCCTGCCCTGTGCTCTTGGGATTTCTAAACCTCTTTGGATCCTGTACCAACTCGAAGCAACCACAACCTCCCTCCTCTGGTGGTTAAGCTCCAGCTGAACGACCACCTTTCTGTATGTAAACTGCCTCTTGCTCGCTTTTTAAGCACTGTAGCTCTTGCTGTAGAAGGACAGGAAATAATTTTCCCCACTACCTCTCGTACTCTGCTCACGCTTTCCTCGGCTTCTGCCATTCTCCCCTCCACCCTGCCCTCTTTGCAGTCCAGGACTCTCGGTCTACGGAGCTGCTAGTTGTGCAGAAGCTTTCTCATACTTTTTTTCATACCTTCTCTGGTTTAGGTGTGCAGGAGGAAGGGTCAGGGGAGCAGCACCGTGAGCTGTGCCCAGCAGTCAGGGTGGGGATGCACCAGGGGCAGGGAGTGGTGCGAGGAGCTATTGGGGGCTGCTGAGCATTGCCACAAACACAGCAGCCCGCAGTTGCTGTTCTGGCTGCAGCCGAGCACAAGCTCGAGTTTCCATGGAAACTTCCACGACTCTGAGGATCTCATTCCCCAGGGGCTGTGTTCAGCTCCACGCCTGTCGCTGGCTGAGTGATGCTGGGGTTGTTGGGGTTGTTCTTCTTCCGGCACCGCTCCTCACCCTGACCCCGAGGTCAGCCGCAGCTGCTTGGTCCCGGAGCTCTACGAGGTTCTTGTGCAGCTCCTCGGGCTCCTTTATTACCCTAATTAAGTGCTACAAGGCAGCCCTGTGTCTGTTTCCCATCCCCTTTGCCAGATCGCTTCTGGACGCATTGAGCAGCCCGCCCTGAACGCAGATCCCCGCAGGACTCCGACCGCGACCTCTGCCCAGAGAGAAAATTGGCCTCTGCTTACCACCAATTTTTCTTCATTTACAAGCATAAAGGATCCTCCCTGCCACTGCTGCACTTCAGGGGCTGCTGGGTTTTGACCCTTTTCTGAAGGTTACCATCAGCATCGCTGGAAATTAAGATCAAAGCACTTGTGCAAAGCCCCTGGTGGAGGGGAAGAAACGTCACATTTTGCAGGATTTTTTAAATTAAATTTATTTTTTTTTCAATTTAGCATGTTAGAACATTTACAACTTCGTAGCAGAACGTGATGCTTCCATCTGAAATTAGCCTCTTTAAAGAACTGATGCCCAGCACAGACTCTGTGATGGCTTTCACCTTGAGAACCAGCCGGATCGAACTGGACTCGAAAGTGCTCCGGGAGCGCAGGTGCTGCCCGAAGGGGCGCGCAGGCTGCAGTAACACCCGTGTGTTTCCAGGGCCTTTGCTTTTTTCTGTGTCAGATGCCTGCAGCTTCCCACGCTGCCGCTGTGCCCGTGTGGCCCAGCAGTGGCTTTCATCACTTCTCACGCCCGTTGTTAAACTTAGCCGAGCGCTGGTTTGGCTTTCGGACACCTTTTTTTGCTGGGTTTGGGGCCCTGCAGCAGCAGCAGCGATCGCCCGGAGCCGCGAGGTTTTGGTGGTGCTGGGCACCGCGTCCCTGCGCTTTGGGAGCTGCTGGAGCAGCACCTCGAAAACTGTGGGGGTTGAGGGGGGGGAGCTTGGTGCTGGCCCTGACCCCGCTCCCCACCACGGCACTGCAGGACTTCAGGAACTGATCCCGGAGGTTTTGGTCTTGCCCAAATCTGTGGGCTTCTGCTCCACGCCCGGCCATGGAGGAAGGATGTGGCCACCAGAGCTGGCACGGCGTGGGGCTGGGCTGGCACAGGGCCCGTGGGTGCTGGTGGTGCTGGGGGTCCTGCTGGGGACAGGAGGGGGACCCCGCGGGGGGACGTGGCCCCGCTGCCGCCACCGGAGAAGGGACGCGGGGCTGAGGGGTGCAGGAGCCCCGACCAGCCACTGGGTCAGCCACATCCCACCACATCCACCCCACCCCATGGGACCGGCATCCTCATGGGACCGACACCCCCACGGGGCCAGCAGGGAGGCCGAGAATCGGGGCCAGTGGCAGCGGCTGCCCCCGGACCCCTCCAGGGACTCCGCTGAGGTGCAGACCCCCTGAATCCCAGCCAAACCACGGGGCTGACACTGGGTGCCCAGTGCTGGGTGCCCACCCATGGGTGCCCGTCGCTGGGTGCCCACCCATGGGTGCTCGGTGCTGGGTTTGGGGACACGCGGTGGGGCCGGGGGCAGCTGCAGGGACCGCGGCAGCCACTGCGGGGCGGTGCAGCCTCAGCAACCAGCTCCCGGCCCCAGCTCCTCTGCTGGCATGGATGCTTATTATTATTATTATTGTTATTATTATTATTATTATCACCATCATCATCATCATCGTCGTCGTCCCGTTAATTACCGCACAATTAGGAGGGGCAGAAGGGGCAGCGATGCCCCAGAGATCAGGCTCGGGGCTCTGCCTCCCCCCCACGCCTCTTGGTGCAGGAGTGACCCCAGCCAGGGACGTGTCTTGTTTTTTAGCTGATTTTGCCTGATTTCCCCTCTAAACCCGGGTGAGGCCGCTGCTTCCGACGTGCATTTGTTTGCCCCAGTGCTCTGAGTTCAGACGAGGGTTTTGCGATTTTATTTTTATTTTTTCAGATCTGCACAGGAAAGGTGCAAAACCCATTAGGGCTGCCCTGTAAGAGAAACTCTGTCGTGTCCTTCCCTTCTGCTCCCACCTTTCCCAGAGCTGCCACCTCCCCTGCCCGTCGGGGTGACCCAGTGTCCCCCCTTGGTGCCAGGAGCCCCCCCGCAGACACCACAACGTCCCCACAACGTCCCTGTCCTCTGGTCCCGCTGTCACCCCTGGGCTGGGGAGGGGACCTGAGGCAGGGTGCTGTGGGGTGCATGGTGCTGGGCAGCTGCACCCCCTGTGCCCCCGTTTCCTCTCCCCCACCTACCCTAAGGAGTCCCCATGTCCCCTGGCCCCCCCCGTCTGCCCCCCATCCCCCCCATCCCGGGCCCTGCCATCCACCCCTTTAGCTGCCCCCAGGTCCCTGCCATCTGCCCCGTGTTTTCCCCCATCTGCGGCAGGATCTGTCCCTGGGTCCCTCCTCCATCTGCCCCTCATCCCCCCCCTCTGCCTGTTGACCCCCCCCAGCTCCCCTGAATACCTGCACCTACCCCTGGGTCCCCCCCTCCAGCTGGCCCCGGGTCCCTCAGCACCTCCCCTTTTGTCCCAGGGTTCCCCCATCTACCCCTGCCCCCCCCACTTTGCCCCATGCCCCCTATCTGCCCCTGCATCCCCCCCTCTGCCCCTGGGACCCCTCACTCTGCCCCAGTTTCCCGTACCAACCCCTGTGTCCCCCCAGATGCCCCCATAAGCTCCCTATATACCCCCTGGGTGCCCCCATCTTCCACATCCCCCCTACCCACCCCTTCTTCCCCCCTATCTACTCCCCCCTCACCCTATACACCCCTGCTCCCCCCCATCTTCCCCCATACCCCCCTATATACTCCCTGGGTCCCCCCCCATACCCCTGCATACACCCCCTCTATCCCTATAGCCCCCACACCCCCCACACACCCCTGGCTCCCCCCACCCTCCCCAATACCCCCCCATACTCCCTGTGCCCCCTCCCCATCTGTCCCTGCATCCCCGTTTACCCCATAACCCCCCCATCTATTCCCCGGCTCCCCCATTTCCCCAGCCCCCATCACCCCTGCACCCCCCAATTTACCCCCCACCCCATATCCCCCCAACCCCCCATTGCCCCTCCAACCCCCC